>JAIUCV010002356.1:0-48031 GCA_026724425.1 Erythrophleum ivorense
AGATTTAAGATAATTCTTTATAAAAATAAAAAATATTTTTAAATAAAAATAAAAAAATTATTTTTTATAATAAAAAATAAAAAAACTTTTTTTATAAAAATATCTTAAAAACAAAAAAAAATTAATTTTAATATCATAAAGGCATAATTGTCCATTTATCATTCCCCTCTTCTCCCCAACCAAATAACATATCATTAAAACCCCTCTCCTCTCCTCTCCGTTAAAATCTCTCCCCTCCTCTCCCCTCCGTTGAACCAAGCACTGCCTTCGAGATGATAGGGGGGCTCGTGCGTTACAAAGTTTGGGCGCAATCTGGGCTTTTGTTCAAATACCGTTTCAGAGCCTTGGTGTATCCTCTACAGATTGTTTCTTGCTTGGGAGGTGGGTTTGAGAAGAATCTCCCATCATTCTAACTCTGTTGCTGCAATCGATCTCAATACCTAGGGGATGCCATTTGAATCATCCTTTTCATAAACTCATATCAGACAAAAGGGAGCTCCTTGACCAACAGTGGGTAATTGTCGTTGTTCACTCCTATAAAGAGAGGCAAATCATTGTGCTAACTGGATCGCCAACTCTTCGCACGATCTTTCTCTCGGGTTGAATGCATTACCTGTTCCACCAACTGGGTGCGGTAGCTACTTAGAAGCCGACCGTGGGGCAGCTACTGCTCGTTGCTTCCAAGTTCTGTTTTTGGGCTCCTGCCTCCTTCCTATTCCCCCCAAAAAAAAATTTGAGGCAATTTTAAGAAGACTAAAATAAAAGAAATTGTATATTTGAACAACAAAAAATTAATTCAGATAAAGCAGAAATATTTTAAGTGTATACTTGAGATTTCATACTTCGAATTTTTAAATCAGTGTCAGCTTAAACGAAATTTTTTTGGCCATACAGCTTAAACGAAATTAATTCTTCAGATTACATGCACATGGACATCCAAACTAGAGTTTATTCGTTTATTTCATCATATATGAAAGGAAAGAAGGCAGCGGAAATTTAAATATGCGAAACGCAACAATTTGTATTTTGTAAATTTTAATTTGAAATTGTGCAACCCAAAGGAAACAACAGTTTCAAGAACAATTACAGGGCAAAATGGTAGAACTGGTCAGCTAGATGATCTGGTTCTTCCTCTAATGTGTAATTTCGAGGTTTTCAATACAAGCAGAGTGCTTAATCCAAGCACGTCAGCTGATGCATGAAAACCAGAGCTTCTTCCCCAGATGTCAACTAGAATTCCCTCAAAATGGGCCAGCCTTTTTTTATAATCTCATTGATCTTCGCATCAATTTGCTTTTGGAGTTTTGGAGGGCAAAGCTTCGCCACATATCCATTCATTTTTGTTGCCAGACTTGACCTCTCAAGTTCTTCTTGAGGCAGATTCCCTATTAGCTGAAGAAGGAAGGGGTTTTGCTTGAGTTCAAATTTCTGCAAATTTAGAATAGGGAACGTCAGCACAAGGGGCCAAAAAAAGAAAAAACAAAAACAAAAATGCTTTTTACCATTTTTCTTTCTGCTCCAAAAATAAAGCTTAACTAATTTTGTGTGCTTGTATATATAGGAGGATGAACCCAAACAATGCTTGCATACAGTTTACAATAGCGTAGAGTATAGTAGTATATCTCTTAAGAAAAATGAGCATTAGCAGCTAACAATCCTAATAGTCCTACTTTTGAAATACACAAGCCAACCAGGTTGTAACTTACAGTTCTCGGACTTGTGAAATGAGTTCTGGAATGCAACTAAAATTTGCCTTAAGCACCAACGAATCAGAAAAGTAAACAGTCGAAGGAACAAATGTTTTTCTAGATAACATCAGCCATACATCAATAACACCAATTTGGTACACCAAACCTGATGCTCAGTCTCCGCAGGATAAAATTCTCCAAGTTCTTGAATTTGGGTGGTCACAATGCTGCTTCTTGACCTGGTTTGTTCGTTTTCTTTGCTGATGCTAGCCAATCTTGATTCTTCAGTTCCAGTAGTAAAAATAATAGATCTGGTATAGTTCAGTGGTTTGCATGAGGTTTGAGATGAAGGAAGACCGTAGGAAACTGCTGTCAGCATCATTACTCTTACCTGTACTGATTACCCACGTCAGGACCTTGGCCAAATACTTGCCTGGGATCATGACTAGACCAAAACACATTCAAAAGCTCCTCGAAACTAATCAGCCCGTGGTCATACTCAATCTGCATCATCATATTAACAACCCATAATGGTAAATTTAATAACACCATTCAAGTTAACAGAGTAATAAAGCCGCAGTTATATTTTGTTCCTGTACATGTCATGAAATATTTTCAATATATCTGTACTGTATACAAAATTGCACTGTTTACAATTAAAGTTCCTATGATTCCAAATGATCACAGTCCTAGTCATCCAAATGTAAACTGTTAACCATCTGTTAAGTTTTGTTTAAAAAAAAAAATTGACATTGTCAAGGCCAATACATTTCTTGCTGCAGAGAACAGTGGTAAATGACCTTCCATTCAGTGTTTCATAAGAGCGAAGAGATTGATATGAATCAAACTAAGTGATTGCGCATCAACTTTAGTCAGGTCGCTAATAAACACAAAGCAGTTTCTAAATAACCAGAAACTGCTTGCTATATCTGATACTTTGTCAGGGGGAAATTGGACAATAAAGAATAGGAAGGAAACTTATTGCTTGAATTGCAACTATCAAACTAGGGGGGAATTTCTCATAAAACAACACTACACAATTTTTGATTGGCTTAGCTATGATCATTTATTTACTCAGCCACCAAACAAAAGTAAGAAATTTGAAATGCTAAAACGGACAATTTTAGAAAGAAGGAATACCTGGACGGCTTCGGCGTGGTCACCCAAATTTCTATATTCAGGGTTGCTCTTGGATCCGCCGGCATAACCAGCGGTGGTTCGAATGACGCCGGGCAAGCACCCGAAGACGGCTTCGGATCTCCAGAAGCTTCCCATAGCGAAAACCGCAATCTTCAAATGTTGTTCCTGGTCTGGTAAGTCTAGGTCAGGTTCGGGGCTCCGATCCAGATTTCTGATGCACAGAACCTTGTCGACGATTAACGCAATGAGAATCGTAATAATTAAGCAACGAGGGGCACATGCGTTTCTCTCAGATACCGCCATTGTATAGAAGCAATAGAGCTACGCGAGTACGCGGAATAGAATCATGGTTTAAAATCACAAGTTCTCTAAATTTAGGTGTGGGAGAAATATCAGTTGTCGTTTTAGAACTGGAATACGCGAACACCCTCCTTGCAACTTGTCGTTTTGGTCTTCCTACATGAGGAAAATGCGCTATGGCCACGCTTGCCCGATGGACTGAGGGCCCCGATGTTGAGTTTCCTCTTTTATTAAGGTTTTGTCACCTGAGTATCTGATGGCCTATACATATCATTCGCGTTTATTTATTAAAACATGACGTGGCGCTTTATTCCTTTTTTTTTTCTTTTTAATAGGTGGCTGATGAGATTGCCTTTTCTTTTGTTGCATTTATTGTAGTTCTTTACGGGTCATTTGCCGGTGCTTGATGCTTCACAATCATTTAAGGTTTGATTAGAATACAAAATTCTTTTTGCTAAAAATAAAAAAGTTAAATAAAATAAAATAAAACTAAATTAATTGTACTTAATTTGACAATAATTTTTTATTACATATTTAGTAAAATAAAAATAATGTAAAAATGTATAAAATTAATGTTGAAATGACAAAAATGCTGCTAAATAATTAACTTTGCAACATGCTGTTGGACACCTCCATACTTGCCAATCTTTCGTTTTTTTCGCCAAAACTTCCCGTTATATATTCTTCAAAGATAGTGGTTAACCTTTAAAAACCACCTCCATCTTCACCAATCCTTCAAAATCCCACTCTGCATTTCCAAGAAAATCAACTGCACCAAAAACCTCTCACGTACCTTAACTCACTACCTTCATTATAAGACTCTAATTTCACAAATCTCTTCCCATCTTCACGATGGCAAACAAAATTGAACAAAAGAGATTAAGTTATATATGAACTCTACAAGTGATGAAAACTCATGGTAGCAATTGGTTCCGTTCACCCATCTAACAAGCTTTGAAATCTAAGGAGGAGGGGACTAGCAAATACGTTCAGCAACAGGAGGAGCATAATTGACTTTGCAACATTTTGACAAAATAAAAATCTTCCATTTGCGCACTACTGTACTGAATCCAACTCGTCCTCTCCATCAGCCCCCACCTTTATCCGAATCTACCCGCCAAACACATTTTACAAAGGAATCCGTTTCTCTTTCCATTTTTAGCATGATACCAAATAAGACCTAAACCATCTTTCTTTTGACTTTCAATTTTACAAGGGGTTTCTTCTTCGATTTTCTTCTGCATACCCACTACAAACACAAAGATTACTATAATAACATTAATCTGACAAATTTTTACTTTGGTGCTTGTGAACTTAACATGTTAATGGATTGATAAATTAATTGAAACATAGAGTATGCACTAGAACCTCAAGAAAACCCAACCAAGACATTAAATCTAACTAAAGAAGGCCAGCTGCCTAAATGCAGGAACATATATGCAAGCGCACCACCTATAAATAGTGAAAGACCAGCAGCTCCATTTAGAAATGACTCAATGTACCTTGTTAACTTTACAGTTCAAACCCATTTACAAGGGCAATCATCAGTGTCCGAGTAGCTACTATAACCAGATAACAATCTAGTCTAACACTTGAATTGGTTAACCACAAATGAAACGATAAGATAATTGTAAAGAGAACCAGATTTCAACAATGCAACAAATTGAAACTAGCACAGGGAAGAAACTGCATAATTGCGTTGCATATTAAACAAATATAACAGGCTGTCTATTTAAAACTCCATATTTGAGGGAAAAATAGGTTCTCAAAATAGTACCCAATGGTTGGCAGACAGATTATCAAAGAGACAATCGACAAACATGCAATTAAACAATAGTCTAAGACTCTCCTCAAGCACTTTTATCAGCTTTAGCAGCAGTTGCAGCAGCTTGTCCCCTAAGACGACCAGTCCTCTTGGCAGCAATGAGACCAACTTTCTGGCCAGGAGGAGCATCACGCCTGACAGTACTTGCATGTCCAATGTGTTGGTGGTTACCTCCTCCATGAGGATGCTCAACTGGGTTCATGGCCACACCACGTACCTTAGGCCAACAATTCCTCTTCACCTTAAACTTGTGGTAAGCATTACCAGCTTTAAGAAGGGGCTTCTCAGTTCTCCCTCCGCCTGCAACCTGCCCAATCATGGCACGGCAGCCACTTGGAACAATCTTCTTTGCACCAGATGGAAGCTTGATCCTGTTAGACGGTCCAGGTAAATTAAATTTCCATTGTTTTCACCAGAAACATGTTTATTTCACCATATTGAAAATCCTTAATTAATTGACCTAATTTTTAGAGAACATTCTCAACTCTGATCCCATTATTGCTGCTGCTGGTTATTAATAGTGTACATTACATTGAGCTAAAGAATTGTAATTGATTTTGATATATACTCCAAAAATCCATTTCGAACTTTCCAAGTGGCCAAGGCACGGGCACTTGCGGAAGCAATGCAAATCATAGGTAATTAAAAAATCAGAGTGGCAAAACAGAACTAATCAAACGGTAGAGATTTTGTTAAAAATAAAAAATAGAACATGGGATAAACTATCGATTTACTGGTTGAATATCTTGTTACTTTACCTAGTATAGACTAATCAATAGAAAGGGCAGCGTTATAAAATAATCAATAGAAGCTCAACATGTAATTAAACCATCCCAGTATACCATCAAACAACCAGATCACGCATCGAGCGCGCAAGTCGTAATATCATTAAATAATAATCACAATTCACAATTCATATAACAAGAATCGCAACTGCAATATGGAACAAGGGAGCAGATACGATACCTAGAAGTGTCGTTATCGGGGTTGTGGCTGATAACAATGGCGTAATCACCAGAACACCTAGCAAATACGCCACGGTCACCAACGTGATGCTCAACGTTGCAAATAACAGCTCCTTCGGGAATGGATCTGAGTGGCAACACGTTACCAACGACAAGGGTGGCTTTCTTGCCGCAGTAGACGAACTGGCCAGTGTACATACCCTCGGCTGCAACAAAGAGCTCGCACTGCTTCTTGTACCTGAAGGGGTGGCGGAAAGTGACCTTGGCAAGAGGGGCACCACGACCAGGGTCGTGAATGACATCGGTGACCACACCTTTCAGATACCCATTTCGCTCACCGAAGTCAAGGCTTCTGAACCTAGCAGCACCTTTGCGGTGGTGGGTGTGGGACTTGAAGACGGAACCAGCACCTTTACGCTGAGCACGAATGACTCGTCCCATGGCGCGTCCCTGGGAACAAACACTGAGAGCTCTGCTACGGGAAAGAAAAAGAAAAGGGGGGTAACGAAGGGGTTAGGGTTTGTAAAAGATCTTATATAGGACTCCTTCATCTTGACCTAGCAAACCCTTTACTGGCGGCAGAGCATCGAAACGATGTCGGATCTTCTCATTTCTTTCAATGTCTAGAGAAGCCCAATTATGTTTTGTTCAGACGAAAAAATGAGAGGCTTCTTGGACTTAGATCCAAATATAAATTGAGTTGGCCCATGACGAAAAACTTTGAGTTATTGAGTTCGGTCACATAATTTTGGTAATGATAGGAAAAAATTTTTCTAGAAAATAAATAGTTGGGTTGGACTTGACTATCTTTTCTTTTTTGGGTTTCATGGACTTGACTACATTGGAGAAGCCGAATGGAAGCAAACCCCCAACTAAAATAAGAGCATGCTTTTATTTTCAGAATTGAATAAGTTCTTTACTTTAATTTAAAAATTTAGGTTATTGAAGGAAATTTATGAATAATTTTATTATATTTTTAAAATATTATTATTTTTTAATTAGAGTAAGTTGGTAAACTAAGAAGTTTTATCTAAATCCAATGAAAGTCATGACAGCAACTTTTAACATACAAAATAAGAGAAAGATTTTTATAAATAAATATCTATTTGTGGTTTATAAAAATTAGATGAACGTACATATTTTAAACAATGAAACACATTGTAGTTATTTATTTTTTAAAATTAAAATTCATATTATTACAAATGAGCAATTTTTTAGTACGTTTTTCATAAAAGTGGAAGTTACAAATATATACTTCCTCAAAAACAAGAGTGACAAACATACAAACTCAAATGATTTGTTGATAATCAAAACACTCTACCTTAGATGAAACCCCACTTCATAAAAACAAAACGATTATTCAGCAATTTTGAGCAACTAACAGAACACAACACAAATGAGAACATAGATAGGAGATGGAAGAGAAAGATTGGATCATTTCAAGCCAAAAAGGCTAAAAGCCGCATAAACGACAACTATTAGTCTTTTATGCTGGCGAAACGACAATAAAGTACAGAAATATCGCATCATCATTTGAAAATCGATTACTTTTGACCATTTGACAATGACGTGTGACGTCTTCCTATTTTTAAGTTTCTATTGTTTTAAAAAGGAGGTGGAGCCGGTGGAGCGTTTAAACAGCGACCGTGGAGGCGCACATTTGGCCATTTCCCAACACCCACCCGCTCCTTTTGTCTCTCTTCACTTCCCACTTCACACTCACACATGCTCATTCAAGCCTGAAGCAGGAAAACACAGATTAAAAAGTGAAAACCAATACCCATTTCCATTTCATCCTGCATCATTAAAGGAAGCAACTTGTTCTTGTTTCTGCTTTCGTTGTTTTGACCATAGGATATCAAAGAACTGCTTCCTTTTTATTCGGGTAAGTTCTATAGTCTTGAATTTCTTGGTATGATTATTTTGTAAATATATTTAATATTTCTTTTAGTAATGTTTTCTTCACCTAAAATTCCTCTATGCAATACGGTGTGGTGGATGATTTGGCAAGTTTAGTCATAGGATGATCATGCAGTATTGTTGTCATTGTGTTAGCTTAGCCTTGTGTATGCAAACAAGCACATTTGTATTTGTCTATCACAATTTGACTCTGGGGATCCTTTTTAGTGGAATGAGAAGTTGACGAGGTAGTTGATATCTTCTTCTAAATTGTAGAAGAGGAAAAATGAGGATAGAACCAAATTGCAGAATACGGTTGTGATTTTTACCAAATTTCTTCCTGCTAGCCGTAAAGATGGGTTTATGATGTAACATGTAAGGTCTTACTTATATTCAGTTTGTCGAAGGAAAGGCTACATTGAGACCACCCTATGTGTTATATGTTTATCAAAACTTCTTGGGCTCACGAGGTGATCAAAATCCTTCTAGGGAAGAGCAGAGCACATACCAATATACCATTACAGCATTATCTGGCCCCATCTTTGACAATACTTAAGCTAAGTAGATTGGATGAATTTTGGTTAATCTACGTGGTTTATGACCTGTGCATAATGACCAAGGAATTAGACTACAGAATGTGTTTTCAGCTGGTTTATTTGGTTTGATGTTCTTATTATAGTAATAATATCTGAATTAGGCATAAAGTTTAACACTTCTATGCTAATTTTACACTGAATACTTTTCCCCTGATCAATCAAATGCTATGCATTCTTCTCCAATTCAAACATGCTGCGAGCAGGGTAAATTTCTGAGATGGACCGTCGTGGCTGGCTCTGGAAGAAGAAATCATCTGACAAGAATATAAATGCTGAGAAACCAGTGGCTGCATTAGAGCCTGTTGATTCTAACTTATCCTCTGTGGCATGTCTTGGAGATCAGGTATGTTTTTTTGATGTTTCAGAAAGGAAAAGCTATCTTTCTCATGCTGCCACGGGTAAACTTCTCATCTATCAAGGTATGAACTTTTATATTTTCTTTTCCTCAAAAGTAATTGTTCATTTTAACAGGGCATAAGCAAAATCAAGAACTATGTCCAAATACCGATGGAGTCATATACACACATGGTTGAATTGGAAGGTCAAGTCAAAAGCTTGGAGGATCAAGTAAAGGCTTTGGAAGAAAGGCTTTCGGAAGTTTATTCAGAATTAAATAACAAGGATAATCTAGTTAGACAGCATGCAAAAGTTGCTGAGGAAGCAGTCTCTGGTAATATATACATTTACTATTGTACATTAATAATCATAATTCCAAGTAATATTTTTATTTTTTTGACTCTCAGTGATAACAATTGAAATGTTTAGAGAAGAAAATTTATGAACATCGTATGTATTTTAGGATGGGAGAAATCTGATGCAGAAGTTATTTCTTTAAAACGTCAACTTGAATCTATCACTCTCTTGAAGCTTACTGTTGATGATCGAGCATCTCACTTAGATGGTGCTTTGAAAGAGTGCATGAGACAGATAAGAAATGTAAAGGAGGAAAGTGAGCAGAAACTGCAAGATGTGATTCTTATGAAAACCAAGCAGTGGGAGAAGATCAAGTTTGATCTTGAAGCAAAGATAGATAAAGTAGATCAAGAACTTCTTCAGGCAGCTACCGAAAATGCTGCCCTTCTGAGGTCACTGCAAGAAAACTCAAATAAATTAGTGAAGATTAAAGAAGAAAAGTCTCAAGCCGAGGTTGAGATTGAATTTCTGAAGAAGAATATTCAGTCATATGAAAAGGAAATAAGTTCATTGAAGTATGAGCTACATGTAGTTTCAAAGGAGCTTGATATCCGAAATGAAGAAAAGAATATATGTATGAGATCAGCAGAAGCTTCAAACAGACAACACATGGAGGATGTTAAGAAGATTGCCAAGCTAGAAACGGAGTGTCAAAAACTACGTGGTCTGGTGAGAAAGAAGTTGCCTGGGCCTGCTGCCTTGGCTCAAATGAAGCTAGAAGTTGAGAGTTCAGGCCGAATCAACAGTGAACCCTACCTAAGAAAAATATCTGTAAAAAATGATAATCTACAAGATTCTGAGTTTCTTACAGAACAATTAATGGCATTGGAAGAAGAAACAAAGACATTGAAAGAAGCATTGGCTACAAGTAATTCTCAACTGCAGACTTCAAGAAACTTGTACTTTAAGACGGTTAGCAGACTTGAGATTTTGGAAGCACAGAGACAGGTTTTTAATCAAGCGAGAAGCTCCCAAAACTCAAATTTGGCAATCCATTCTAGAAGTTCCTCAAGTAGAATTGCTAATAATCCTCCAAGTGTTACTTCCGTCACTGGAGATGGTTCAGAGGATCCTGAAAGTCCTGTTGAGTTATTCGCAGCCTCAATAGCTGACCTTTCTGATACTAGGCGAGGAAAGAGCACAGATGAATCTGGGAAGAATAAGAATGAAACTATCTCAGAATTGATGGATGACTTTCTGGAAATGGAGAGAAGGGCATATTTATCAGGAAATGCCAATAAAAAGTCAGATCCTGAAGATAAACAATCAAATGATGCCCCTAAAGCTGGGGATCTACCTCCTAGGCAGTGTGCTGGCTCTGGTTTATTATCAAGTCCAGGTTATTTTGATGTGGAGTTATCAACAATAGAGCCAAAGGCTGACAGGGGTTATCTTCCCATTTTGAAGAACATTCAATCTACAATTTTCATGATCATTAGTTCTGAAACTAAGGACTCCAATACCTGGAAGCTTTTTGAATGTCTTCAATCTGCCATGTGTGAATTAAGAGATTATTTCCCAAGAACTCCAGGCTATTCTTTATCCATCGAATCTAATCCTAATGATGCTTCTTACCATCAGAAATCGTGCATTGAAGATATTGGTGAATTCTTCAATACTGATCTCTCAGGGACCGAAGTTAGCAAAGCTGACACTGGTTTTGGGATTACCGCACATCACGATGTGACAGCTGCAGTTTCTTCAGTTCACCATTATGTACTGACACTGGGAAGAGAAGCTGCTCGACTTCAGGGAAATGGTTATAAAGGACAGGAGTTAGATGTTAACTTAGAAGAGTTCTCTGCCTCTCTGGATCAATTCATGGCAAATAAAACAAGTTTGGTGAAGTTTGTTCTCAAACTTTCACGTGCTTTGGCCAAAACTATTGAATTGCACTTGAATTATCTGAGCTGTAGAGACAAGAGAGTAGATATTAGCAGCTTTAATGGCATAGACGTGGTAGTTCCAAATGATTTGACAACTGAGACGTGTTCTAGTAAAGATGTTTGTATTTCTCAACTCAGTTCAAATTCTGAGGTTCCAAAAGAAGGAAAAGTGAATTCAAGTTCAGAGTTCAATTTTGTATCATCCAAATGTTCATTGGGAGAGTTTGCACAGATGGAGTCAGAAAAAGATGACAAGGCAGGTGAACATGCTGAATACAAGAAGCTTCTAGCAGAACTGAAAGTACAATTGGCTTCATCTCAGAAATCATACAGCGTGGCTGAGATTAAGCTGAAATGTATGACAGAATCTTATAAGTCACTTGAAACACATGTAGAGGAGTTCGAAGCTGAAAATAAGTCCTTAAAGGAAAAGATAGAAGAGCTAAAGAATGAGCTTGTTGAACAAAAACAATGTCATCATGACACCTTGGCAAGGTACGAAGAAATTGAAAAGAAAATGCCTTAGCTCTGGCTCCTTAAAAAAGATGTAGTTTATTATAGGCAAAGATAATACTGAGCATTATCATTTACCATCCTAATCTCCAAAATGCTTTCTGCCAACATTTTATTTGATATTTTAAAATTTTGTGTGCCTAAGAATCCTCCGATGATTTAAGGCCTATTGGTAGCAGTGACATAGGCATAGCTTTTATACGATGAATACTGTTTTCGATATTTTACTCTTGAGTTTAATGTATTATCCTTGCTGAATTTACGGTATGTTTGTCAAATGAAGGGACAAGAAGTGTTTGGGATGTGCATCAAAGTTTGTCCAAGATTCTGACATCAATGCCAGGAAGGTATGTTTGTAATTTACACATCATAGTAGCTGAGTTGGCCTTGCATTATTCACGATATCTCTAGTCTTACTCCCCCAAGGCGAATCAGTACACAGTTATCTTAATTTATTTAAGGGAAGTGCTTTTGCATTGCTATTAAATAGGATAACTGCAGTGATGTGTACATCTGATGTCGAAAGGATATGTCTTTATTCCCAATAAAACTCTTGTTTGTGATGCCATTAACTGTTATGATTTGTGTGTGTCCGAGGATGCAAAATACTGATATTAGCTTTTGTTTGGTATAAAGTGAAAAAAACAATTTTCTCTCGCATGTACTCAGGCATCCTTCATGGCTCTGTCACACACACACAAGTTGTTCATTCACTATGTTTTAGTGTAAGTGTTTTATTTGTCATTATGGAGGTTCATATATTGGTAAATCCACTGTTGAGCATTTGTCTTCTCCACTATCTTCACGGCACCAGGATACAAAGCTAGCAGCTGCAGAGAAAAAGCTGGCAGAATGTCAGGGGACTTTGTATCTACTGTCTCAGCAATTGCAGGCTTTGTGCCCCCAGATAGATATAACAAAGTCTCATCATTGCAGAAGGCTTCAGGTGAATGAGAAGTTAGTGAAACCAGGTCATGGCTGGTCATACTCGTATGGCTTCTCTAACTCCAATATATTTGATCAAGCCGGGGTTGATTGTGTTTCTTCTGACACTCAAGCTGCAAGTGAGGGGTTTTCAGACAGTGAAGAATGTCTTTCGTTAAATTCTTCAATGAGCTCAAGCCAGCCAACTCATATGCACACCAAATCTAATTCCTCCTCGATTTCTTTAGTAGGCAATACTAATCACTAGCACTCCTCTAGGTTACTTCCCATGTGTCAGAGGGAGCTCCCTGGTGGTGCTATATAAACATCGTAGTAAAAACTGAGGATATGTGTATTTCTTTGTGATCCTCAATATGATAACTCTATGTAAATCCTCATTCCTCTTCTGGCCTTTTATTCTATGAGATCTGGATTCTCTCATCTTAGATAACTTGATTTATTGAAGAGGTATACAATGTTTTAATCAAACTCTAGGCTTTTGTTGGACAACCAAGAAAATTAAGGGTATATTTAGGAGTTGGAAGGAGAAGAAAAGAAAAGAAATCTAAAGAAAGTGAAAGGAGAATGAATATTTTAATGATAATTTTTTTTTTTTGTTTTGGAAAATTTCTTTTCCTATAAAATCTTTGAATTGAGAAAACTTAAAAGAATGGGGATTATGCTTTACATTGAACATTCTTCATTATCTTTTCTTTTATTAATAACTCCAAAATAAAAAAAATGCTTTAATGAAATATTGTCCTTCCTTCTCTTTCTCTCCATTTTCAAGCATATTCTAAAGAGATATAATTGATCTTTGGATTCTCGCATTAATTAGACTAGTTAAAAAGAGGTACAAATTTTAATCAAATTATACACTATTGTTTGGAAAACAAGAAAATGAGGGGGTAAAGTGATAAGATAGCCCTTCTTTTTTTCTCTGCATTAATAAGAAATAGACACATAAGGGAATATGGTATACATACCATCCCTGAGATTGATAATATTCTAGAAAGTTAAGGTTTGGTTATTATCAGTTATGAATGTATCCTTTGGAATTCAATAGGAATTTTGATGATACCGATACCAATAGGGATAACAAGGATGATAATGGGAAAATGATTATCCCCAATCATCACTGAGGCTCCAAAAGTAATTTTTTTTTGTTATTTATACTTACTCTAGTGGGTAGGGATTTTCACAATTCCTACCTAATGATAAAAAATCATAAAAAATCTACTCTACGCGTAGAAAATCCTTAAAATGTTAGTTTAGATATATTTTAATCTTTTGTATTTTATTAGTTATAAAAATTTTTTAAAATATCTCTTTTATCTTTTTGTTAGTTTTTAATTATCTATTAAGATGATGCATTTGTTTTCAATAGGATTAGAATTTTATCTTTTATTATTAGAAGTTATCTTTTATTAGGATTAGAGTAATGGTTCTATGAATATAAATATTTACGACTATATTTAGGTAGAACCTAGTATTGAATAATAAGAAGTCTTTTTAGAATTTTTTCTTTATTTCTTCTAATATCTCTCCCTTTCTCCTATTTTCTCCCTTGTTCTACATCAATTTAGTATTAAAGCCTAACCACATCCCTTCAGTTTTCCACAACCAAAAAAAAAAAAAAAAGAAGTAACGTTCTTCATTGCCAATTCTAGTACCGTCGACCATCAGAACAAATAACCGTCCACGTCATTAGAACCAAAGAGGGAAATCTAGCCAGATCATGGAACGTCGTTGTTGGTAGCTGTTGTAGGCATTGCCACGTGTCAGAGAAGCTCCTACACTTGGGACAACATTTAGAAAGTATAAAGGGGTAATGTCAACACTTTTGCCCCTTGAAATTTGCATCAGTAAGGTATTTAATTCTTATTGAAATTTTGACTAATTGTTTTGTTAAAGGTTATCCTGAAAGTATTACTCCTCTGATTAGTTACTATCCTTTATAATTAATTGTTTCTTTGACTTGACCGTTAACCAAAAAAAAATTGCTTCATTGACCTAAACCAAAAGAAGAGAGAGAGAGAGAGAGAAAGAGAGAGAGAGAGAGAGAGAGAGAGAGAGAGAGAGCCTATTTTATTCCTTTGCCCTGAACAAAAAATAAAATAAAATAAAATTTTGATTGCTAGGTGTTGATTAGTATTAAATTAAATTGTTCATTGTTTTTTAAAATTATCTCAACATTGCATTTATATTCTCTTACATGACCACCCATTACTTGTGTTCCTTATTTGACCATTCAAGATTTATATGGCAGGCAAAATCTATTTGAACAAAACCTTATTACTTTAAAAACTTCTATAAAACAAAATACCCAAATCATTCAAACAAACCTAAACAATATTAAGGAGGATTTGGGTTAACGTATCGAAGAACTTATAATAAATGGTAAGACTTGGGAAGGCTAGTTGAAACTCTTAGGGAGGAAAATGTGTCAACCTTTAACTAACCTATGGCTCCACTTATGGGTTCCAATGATAATCAACAGTTTTTTGTTAAACCTAGTATTAGGAATGCTAGAGGAATCTCTCATAGATTCTTTAATCAGCAACCTAAGCCACTAAGAAGTCATTGGGATGATTAAGACTTCGTAGGGCACCATCCTAAGTAATGTAGGACGACCTATGGGAATATCCAAGATCGGCTTAGGCGTGACTATGATAACCAAAGTGATATCACTAGAAGGGTTAAGATCAAAACCCTGAGTATGATAGCATATTAGATCCTAATGCTTTTTTAAATTGGTTGGTTAGTATCAAAAATTACTTTAAGTGGCATGACATGAGTCATATTTAGTGTTTTTGTTTTACAAAAATGAAGCTTATAGATTCTATTCAAAAGTATTGACACAATATTCAAAGAAATCTAGAGCGTTTAAGTCAACCTTAGATAGAGGTATAGGCTGAAATAAAAATGAAATTAAAAGAAAAATACTTGCCCACTTATTATAGGAGCTAATTGATGAACCAATTGCTCAACCTTAGACAAACCTCTAATATCTCTAATTATATGGCCCACTTTGATGAACTTATGCTTAGATGTGATATATGAGAAGAAAAGTGGGTGACAATCACTAGGTTTGCCAATAACCTTATGATAGATATCTAAAGAGAGCTTAAGTTAAGCTTTCCCAAGACTTTTGAAGAGACTTATCATAAAGCTCTTCAAGTGGAATCCCTATTTAAATACTTTTATTTTAGATGTTTCATGATCCAAAGTATAGAGTCACAACTGACTCACAACGTTATTTCTACCAATCTCTTAGTAGGAATATCATAAACTAGGACCAATTATATGCTTTCCTTCAAGTTAAATTTTTGGTCCTAAGAATAGTATTCTTAAGGGTAGTGAATCTATAAGCTCCAATTCTCATCCTAGTGGTTCCACCATATAATGTTTTCATTGTCACTCAACAAGCCATATTACATTAAAGTGCCTGCGTTACATGATATAAGCGATGCAAACATAGTAGTAGAACCTTTGAATGTCCTTCTGACATTAATGAAGAGATTTTAGCTGACAGTACTAATGAAGAATGGGGGCACCTTGGTGTCATGAGATATATTCTATCTCTCCTATTACTTAATGACTCATAGAAACGAACTAGTATTTTTTACACCTTTGTGAAATATAGAGACAAATTATATAAATTAGTCATTAATGAGGGTAGTACACAAAACGTAATTTTTACAATAAGAGTTACCAAACTTGGCTTGAAGCTAGAACCTTAACCCGCATCTTTCCACATTGTTTGGGTAGATAAAACCTCTTTGTTTATCACTCAGCAGTGTCGAGTTCCTTTTTAATTAAGCAACTATAAAGAAGAGGTTCTTTGTTATGTCATTCCCATGGATGTCGTTGTTGCTCATAACTTATTAAGATGAACATGGCTTTATAACCATGATGTTACTAGTCATTGTAAGGAAAACACCTATACGTTTAAATATAAGGGAAAAGTAATCCTACTATGTCCTATGAAACCTAATTTTGAGCCCATGAAATGTATTAAGTTTGAACGCCAAGGGAATGAGAATCATAACCTTCACCTTTTAACCTATAAACAATTTGAAAATGAAAGCAAAGATGTTAATATGATACTTGCCTTAGTTCCCAAAGCTTCCTTTAGAGTCACTTCTATAAATAGAAATGATACACCTAGTGAAAATAACCCAACTTTTAACAGAATTCTAGGGTACCCCAGATAAACTCCTTTCTGAACTCCCACCTATGAGAAATATTCAATATTCTATTAACTTGATGTTTAGATCTCAACTCCCTAATTTATCACATTATATAATGAACTCAAAAGATAAGGTAGAGATCAATAAACAAGTTAACGCATTACTTAAAAGATGGTACATCCAACATAGCCTTAGTCATTATGTTGTGCCTGTCCTTTTAACTCCTAAAAAGGACAAAACTTGAAAAATATATATAGATAGTCGATCAATCAATAAAATCACCATTAAGTATAGGTTTCCTATCCCTAGGTTAAAAGATATGCTTGATTTGGTAATTAGTTCTAGTTGACTTTCCAAAATTAATCTTCATAGTGATTACCACCAAATTAGGATCAAACCCCAAGATTAATGAAAAACTACTTTTTAAGACCCCAGAACCAGATGGGCTGTATGAATGGCTAGTCATGCCTTTTAGTCTCTCTAATGCCCTTAATACTTATATGAGAGTTATGACCCATATTTTGAAGCCTTATCTAAAAACATATCTGGTTGTATATTTTGATGACATATTAGTTTATAGTCAGTCTAAGGAAAAACATGTAGGGCACCTTCATCATGTCTTTTCTCACCTTACGTAATAAGAAGTTCTATACTAAGCTCCTTAAGTACTCTTTCCTCCAAAATCAGGTTATTTTTTTTAGGTTTATAGTTTCTAAATAAGGTAAAATTGCTAATCCTAAAAAAGTTAAAGTCATTAAAGATTGGGCTGAACCTAGATCTATTTTTAAAGTAAGAAGCTTTCATGGCTTAGCTTCTTTTTATGGACTTTTCATTAAGGAATTTAGTATTATCATGGCCCTTATCATATATTAATTAAAAAAGGATAAGTTACTATGGACTCCTATAACATCTAAAGCATTTAAATCTATTAAAAAGAAATTTTCTGAGGCCCTTGTTCTAGCTTTACTTGGTTTCACCAAACCTTTTAAAGTTACTTGTGACGCTTTGGGACAAGGATTGGATGTGTTCTTAGTTAAGAAGGTTACCTAATAACTTAATGAGACTAAACAAAAATATTCTACATATGATAAAGAATTTTATGCAATTGTTAAGACTCTTGAACATTGGAAATTTTACCTTTTTCCCTCACAATTTATCCTATATTCTGATAATCAAGCTCTTGTGCTTTTTTAGTCTCAAAGACACCTGAATGTTAGGCATGTCATTTGGGTTGAATTCCTTCAAGAGTTCACTTTTGTTGTTAAACATCGTTCTAGGTTAAAAATAAAGCAATTGATGCATTAAACTGTAGGCTTACCACTTTACATTCTATAAGTATCGGCATTGTAGGATTTGATAAATCAAAAAATAAATATGCTAGTTGTCCTAACTTTGAAACCATTTTTTGAGATATTAGTGATGATCATCACCATAATGATATGGAATTCCTCATTAGAGATGGTTATCTTTTTTGTAGGTTTAGATTTTGCATTCCTTGCACTTCTGTGAGAGATTTCCTTATATGTTAATTACATGCTGGAGGATTAGTTGGCCATTTTGGTAGAGATAAGACCATTGTCTTAGTAAAAGTCAAATTTTATTGGCCTTCTTTAAAATATGTCGTCGCTAGAATTTTGTCCAAATGTCATCATGCCATACTTCTAAGGTAAAAAAACAAAATACATGATTGTATATGCCATTGCTAATGCCTAAAACACCTTGGAAAAACCTTAGTATAGACTTTGTTTTAGGTCTACCTCAGATAGTGCAAAGACATGATTCTATTTTAGTTGTTATAGATAGATTTTTTAAGATAGCTCATTTTATTCCATATAGCAAAACCACATATGCATCCCATTTAGCCAAATTTTTTTTAAGAGATTATGTGTTTGCATCGGTTGCCTATCTTTATTGTTTGCATCAATTGCCTACCTTTATTGTGTTAAATAAAGATGTTAAATTTGTTAGCTATTTTTGGAAAACCTTTTGAAAACTTTTTGGTGCATAATTAAAGTTCTCTTTTACTTTTCATCTTTAAATGGATGGATAAATTGAGGTTATTAATTGAAGTTTGGGTGATTTATTTAGGAGTTTGGTAAGAGACAAGCCTGAGAATTGGGATTTAGTATTACCAATAACTGAGTTTATTTATAATAATTCATTTAATAGATCCACTTGTAAGAGTCTCTTTGAAATTGCCCAAGGCTTTAAACCTTGTCAACATATTAACTTCATACCCATCCCTTTAACTTCTCGCACATCTAAATCTGTAAAATCATTTGCCTAATACTTCTGTGACTTACATGCTGAGATTAGATGTGACGACCCTAATTTATAATCATTGTAATTAAGGTTAAATATGTTATTAATAACCATAATCCAGGGTTACATGTCATTAAGACTAATTATGTTATAAAAATATGGAAAAATTTGAACCTTAATTTTATTAGAGTCATCAACCATATAATTGCAAACACTTACGTACATCAGGGGAAAACAAATGTTCATTTATAAGCCTTGGTTCTATTACCTATCATTTCCAATTTACAAGAATCTTCTATTAATGTTTCTAAGTCATCCATTGAGAGATTACCATATAAAAAATCAAGATTTTCTAGTCACTATAAGGGTTTAGGACATTCGACGCAGCCAATTTAGCCTTTGCCGCGGCCAATTCCTCTCGACTTTGCCCCTCGTATCGTTACTAATTTCGCCGCGACTAACCTACAGGGCACTATGGCGAGGAAGCCTCTTGGAACCTACATCGCTCGCCTCTTGATATTGGCCGTGGCCAATATCTATTTTCACTGCGGCCAATTTCTCTTTGGAATGCCTGCCTCATTTTTACAAAAGTTCACCACGACCAATTCCCCACTTTGCCGTGGCGAATTTCCCTTTGAACAACTCCCAGTTTAGCCTCTCACATTTCGCCGCGACCAATTTCACATTCGCAGCGACTAATTGCTCTCTGGTACTCTTCCTAGACAACTTCGTCACTATTGGCCATAGCTAATAATATTTTGGCCACGGCCAAATGCCTTCTGATCCTATTACTCTTAAGACCTTGCCTCATACTCTTCACTCTCTATCTAGAGACTCTCTAGGGCCACTCTCCCACTTGTTATGAGGTTCTAATAGCATTTATCTACTAAATTTCCTAGTCATTAGATCATTACCCATTCCACAATTAAAGATAGATTTTCCTACTCATTCATTGGTCTTATATCGACAGATTTACAAATTTCTCACAGTGATTATTCAATCATACTTACATTGGGTATTTCATGCATCAATAGTTCAAGTCTACAATCAATATCATAGGATTATATTACTCAAATAGTCAGTTATGTCATAGATTCACAAGCCAAAATAAGTGTCAAAGTTCATACATCTATCAACAGCTAATATAAAGCCTACTTCTCGATGGTTACATTCTGTTTTAACAAAATACAAACTCCTACACTTGGCTATATAGATATATGATGATGCTATATAGAGGTTAACAAAAATTAGCATCTACTCTATTCCATTCAGATCGAGTGTAGCTCCTCACACCAGGCCTCAGCTCATGAATGTTCATCCACTTGCTTACCCTTATCCTTACCCGAAGAGCCCTCACCTGAAATGATTAATCCCATAAAATGGGGTGAGATATGAATCTCAGTAATTAAGAAATTCTATCATATATTCTAGTTTAATTAGTATACATGCATAGTTTCACATAAATATCAGAAAAACGCCAGTCATATCAGTAATAAAACAATTATGCTATCATGATTACTATCACATACTAGCATTCATATTTCCATGTGTTAAAGGCTATTAACACTAGGAGAGGCCCGTCCACGGCACCTACTTCCCATTGAGCACAACCAGGGCTCAGTGCATCTGAGGTTTGATCATAACTCGGTGCCTGATCGAAGCACATGCACGAGTGACAACCGTACCACAGCTCCACCATGGACTCACAAGGTCCAATCACAATATAATGATAGCCAACCAATTCATTCAACATTTCAAATCATTCATGTACAGCAAAATATGAAATTAAAACATATATATATATATATATATATAATTAATATAAACCCGATTACCTCACTTGTAGATAATTGCAATAGCCACCAATAGTACAAAATCTCCCTATAATCATAGCATCAGATAATTACTACTTTAATTCATCATTAACAGTTGCAACAAGTACCCAAATAATTTTAAATGCTAATGACTACCTAGGAATCACTTACCCAACCACTACAAGTCTCAAATTCGAATTGAAGTGTCATATCCCAGAAACCTCAATATTTCATCCAAAATTTTAAGCAAATTCATACAAAATTAATGCCCATATTATAAATCAGTTATGGGGGTCTCAAACTAGTAAAGAAAGCATCAAAATGAAAGGTTTATACTTACTTAATGTCAGCCGTAGCCTCAACCTACGAATTTCACCAAGAAAATCCTAAACAATCACATTTTAGATTTTGGGTATAGTGAAAATACTCCAAATGAAAAACTAATCAGGCCAAATTAAAGAGAAGAGAAGGGGATTAAGTTATATAACTATTACCTTGGCTGATTTTGAGCTTACAAGTGGGAAAATGTGGAAATATGCCAAGAATCCTAGAGCCTCCTTTGAACCTCCGAATTTTGAGATGTGTTTTTGTGTTTCTACAAATGGGGAAGAGGCTGAAGTATTTAGGGTTTTAATTTGGTTAAATATGGGTCATGGGTTGCTCCAAAGTCTAACTTCTAATGGGTTTCAGATTTTTACTTTGTTGGGTCAGCTCTTATATGTTAGGTTGCTGAAATTCAATTGGGTCAGACCAAGTTTAGAAGACTCATTTGATTTGGGTCTGCTCAAAGGTTATTGGGCCAATTACATGAGCTTATACAAGTTGGGTCTTGGGTCTCTAATTCATCAAATTGAATTGGGCTATCACTAGATGCTACCTCTTGGGCCAAGCCTCACAATAAAAAGGTTGGTTTGCACCTATAATTATTGGGCCTCCATTAGTCTTAACTTTGACCTACTTAATTTAATTTGGGCCTAAATGAAGTTTCTATCTCAATTAAATCTCAAACCCATATTAATAATTTATCTTTTTAAAATCTCCATTCACTTAACTTGCCAAATTATCCCATATTAATTATTTTTAATTAATCTAATCTATGATTACCACCTTAATTAATTTTTGGGGTGTTATATTAGACATAAACTTACTATAAGCAATGAACATTATAAATTATCTACTAATACTCATTAATGCTTTCAAAATTTTAACAAGGATAATTTTGTTATGGCTCATATATGTCTTGAGTGTTATCATAAATATTCTTTCAAAAAGTTACATGCCTAATCCTTTGGCCCTTTTCGTATCTTTAAGAAACTTGGCCTTAATGCATATTTGTTGAAATTACCTCTTGACATGAATCTTTGTCCAATTTTTAATATAAAAGATATATTTCCTTATTAAGGCACTTTTGAGTCTCCCTTTTTGCTTTTTGATGATTCTGTAAGTGTTTAAACACATCGTGCTCCACCACCTATTGAGGCAATCGATGCAATCATGGATGACCAAATTTTTCTCACTCCCGATGATCCTTTCTGTCATTACCTTGTTCGTTGGAAAGGCCACATAAGTTTGGATGCTACTTGGATCACTAAAGAAAACTTCTTATGCTTGGACTCAACCGTGTTGCAATCTTATGGACAGTCTTCCTCTCTAAAGTAGAGTTTTCCCTAGCTAAGAAAAATGATGAAAAATCATGGAAAGTCTATTCTAGATATAAAAAATCTTAAAATTCCTAATTTAGATATATTTTAATCTTTTGTATTTTATTAGTTTTAAAAATTGACTAAAATATCTTTTTTATCTTTTTATTAATTTTTAATTATCTATTAAGATTATACATTTATCTTTCAATAAGATTATGATTTTATTTTTTATTAAGATTAAAATTATAATTTTATAAAAATAAACATTTATAATTGTATTTGGACAAAACTTAGCATTAAATAATAAGATATTTTTTTAAAATTTTCTCTCTATTTCTTCTATTATCTCCCCCTCCCCCCTCCCCTTTTCTCCCTTGTTCTACATCACCTGACCTTCCCCTCCATTGGGATTATCTTGGCTTGCTCCTCAATGTCATCAAATTCTTTGACTTGCTTGAATGAGCTCAATAGTTGATTTCATCATCCTTGACTCTTGAGATTGTTCAACACATTTCTCCACTCACCTTAGCTGAAAATAATTTAGCCGAGGATAAAATAACAAAAATTGACAATGAATTTAAATATGAGAGATCCAAGTCTAATATTTTAAAGTACTTCAGATAGCAGACCTTACATGCTTAGTGGTGGATAGCAGACCTTACATGCTTAGTGGTGGACTTGGATGATGAGCAGGTACTCCTCCAAAATCTGGATTGTCCAGATTTGATTTGGATGGTCTAGATTTAATATTTAATTTTTTTAATTTAAAATTATTATTATTTTTAAAATTGATAGTTAAAAGATTTTTTTATTTTTTATTTTTTAAAATAAATAAAATATAAAAAATATAAAAAATTAAAAGCATTAAATCTAAATCATTCAACCTTGACCTGAATGGTTGAAATTAAGATGAGTAGAGGATCTAGTTTCGCTTGGCGATGCTCTTTGACTTTGGTTCAGGGAGAAATAAAACAAAAAAACACATTTTGATACATCAATATTTTAACAACAGCTCCTCTAAGTCTCCTATTTTTATTTTTTTCCAATTTTATTAAAAAATTCTACAAAATAATCAACTTAACATAAAATATGTTTCTAAAGCCATATATCCTTTGAGGTAGCGGTCGTTACAACTCCCCAGTCGAAAGTGAGGAACCATTATGGCCTTGACTTTAGATGTGAACATGATAAATGCGCACATGATAACGAGAGACAAATTATAGGTTCTGTAATTAAAAAGATTATGGTTTGTTCAAACCCATTAAAACAAACAGGTGTTTTGATGATGAGCTCGACCCAAACTAAGAAGTCAACTAATTAATCAAAGGCAACAATTGAAAGGGAGGATGAACTCTTGCATTTCACTTTTTAAGTTGAAATTAGATCCGAGTTTGGATGATCGAGGACCATCCTCGGGATGCACCTGAAATCCGCGTTTAAATGGGAACATTAGCAAAGCAGAGAAAAGAAAAGGATAACGAAGGACAGCAAGTTGTTTAGTGTCACAATGAGATCATGGAATTAAGAAGCCAAAGTTGAACACTAAGAATGAATTTTGGGAGACAAAGTTGATATTAGGATATATAGCAGTGGTTGAGAATTTTCATGTTCGGTAGAAGTTAATGCCTTGTTGGCTCTTATGAGAAGCAAGCTTTGTTTATGCTGTGTTCATGAACCCAACATGTCTGTCCTACAACTTCTTCAGACCCACCTCGTGTGCTCTTTATTAATCCTATCAATTGTCAATTGTGGGGGTTTAGATTTAGAAAGAAACAAATAACAATTCTTCCAGTCTGCTTCTCCAAAAATTTCTTCACACGTAGAGTTGCCAACAAAGAGTATACAATAATTCTATACTTTTTTCCTTGAAATTCTGGTGGGGTTTTATCTAAATGATTATAAAGTCAAAATAGCATGCAAATTATACTTGTTCGTGGATTGTGGGCCGGAGTGAGGTCAGGTTTGGGCTAAACCATTTAATTTTATTCTGGAAAAAAAACTAGATATAATTTATATATTTTTATTATTAAATTTTTTTAATGAAAATATGACAAAAATATGATTTAAAAAAATAAGTATATTATTTTTATAACTTAATATCATATAATCGGGTCTTTGAAAAAATATTTTACATGTTATTCTTATTAAAAAAAACTTAATAACAACATATAACTTTATGTCTAGTCTTTATTTTTTTTCTATATGATGGAACAAAAATTTAATTTCAAAACCTCTCATTGTTCATTCACACCATTCTTCATTAGACCACACCTTACCCCCTAATTGGGCGTGATTTGATTGAATTTGCAGACACATGACACCTGGATAACTGATCATCTTGATAGAACTTGGACTTAACAGACTTCCATGACAAAATACAAAACAGGCAACGTGTGTCTTAGAGAGAATGAAATTTCACCTAACCAAAACATAGATGAAACACAAATCCATGATTACCTCCAATAATTCATCAATCAATTTTGCGGTACAGAGAAAAAGCATGACGCCAATAGTTTACGGCTTTTCTTTATCTGTAGATTAAGTAGTTTCACATGTGAACTGGCGTAGTCAAGTTGTCATTATTTCCGGGAGGGTACTATTATTTTCATTTCATTTCGTTGTCTTTTCATCTTTAAATTAATAATCATCACCATGAAAACCATTAGCTATTCTTATCTTGATCATTGCTTTTTCTGTCTATGATCACAATCAAATGGTAAACAATTCCTAATTGCTTGTCCTCTCAATAAGCAGACGCCAAAACAACATTAGCGGAGTTTTAACATCCGAATTTAAGGTTCTAAACAATTCAGGAACCGTATAGGACTATAGTTACGCCTGTCACTTAAAGACATGGAGACATGGAGAAAATTTAAAATATCGCGTCTTAGATAGATGTCTCACGAGAACAGCGCCCCTTTTTAAAAATTTCTGTTTCATGGCATGTCACAAACCCACTCATCCATATATAGCAACAGCAGCCTAGCATTATCAAAGGAATAAAGCAAAACATTTTGCTTTATTTCTATGGGCAAGGTAATTACACTATGTTATCCAATAAGCAAGGAAAGGACAAAAGCATTAAGAGTTTAATCGTGTAGGTGACCCCATTGGAAGGACAATGAGACCCCACTTGCATGTGCATGAAATGGACAAAGTTGGAGGGGATTAAACTTGCGTTTGTGAGAGGGTAATCTAGAATTTGAATGTGATTAATTATGGATAGTTTGTAAGTACCGAGTGGACTCCAATATGGGTCTGACGCACCATGCTTGCCGGATTGGATGGATGATATAAAGAAGAAAGGAATATAAAAAGTGAATATGTAAGATAAAGAAATAATTTGTATGTTCTTAATTTTAAAAAGGTGATTTAATAATTAAAATGATAATTTGATAAATAGAATAATAATTACAAAAATATAACAACCATAACATAAACTGTGGAATACATTTCTGTTGTAGCCAACTATACAAGGCCCATGAGAAGGAAAAACACAAAAGCAGAAAAAGGGTTTCAGTACTCGTAATTGTATGGACAAGTACTCTATCCTATGTGGGGGTGGAACCTTGGGAGAGTAAATGAAACATTGTTGAGAATGTTTATTTTTGGATTATGACACTATAACTTCCAAGCTGAGATAGTAAGAAGCCAGTGCACGAAGAAACATGTAACGAGCAAACTTTCCCATGCAAGGCAAAACACGACTCTGGGTACTTCTTTCACTGCTTGGTCTATTTGCAGATAATTGCTTTGGTGACGGAAACTTTCGATTATTCAGAAAGAAAAGAGAATCTATCTCATCCCATGATTGTAGCCTAAAGCCTGATGTTAGGAGATTGATGGGACAGAATGATCAATTATGCATAACAGATGACTTATTGCAACACGTAAACTGAGTCCAGTAAAAAATAGATATGCAGTAAGACCCTGCATTTTCTGATGCTAATAAAATTCTGCAGCATGAGGATGGTTTTAGCACCATCATAACAAAGTACATAATGTGTTATTATTTCATATTGAAAACTTTTTAGTGAAGTATTTGGAAACAATTAAAGATTTTAAATTCCTTTAACAGTTGTATCAGTTCACCATTAGCCCCTTCATGGCTTCATCCTTCAACAATAAAATCCGTAACTGACCAAAATTTGCAGCTGGTTCTCACATGAATATAGCTTTTTTGGTACTTGGGGAAATTGTGAGGAGAAAACCTCTTTCTTTTACTTCTTATCTTCTTCTCATTAACACAAAGCAGAAACTACTGTTGTTTAATTTGAATGTCTAAGACAATGCCTTTCATTCCATTGAATACATTTCCAAGCCTCATAATAATATTAGCAACGGCAAATTAGTAATCATATGCAAGTTACAGAAAAGAGGGTTTGAAAATAATTTGAAGGGGAGGAATGCCCCAAAAAATAACATATCCTCATACATATCATTACCCATTAAGGATACAAATGGCATTGCTGAGGAAAAAAATTTCAGGAACATCAATCTATATACAAATTACAATACCACATAGCAAAATGTTAACAATGTCCTAGTCAGAACCACCACTTGACAAAGTGATTTATGATGTAAACCACCTCCACATCCATTATGTCTAGTCCTTCCCTCTTATCTAATCATTGAGGTTAGGTTCTCAAAAGCAACTTCATCACAGGGGATGGTAAGACCCATATCATGATTGAAGCCAAACTCCTCCTCAGCTCTTTGAAGCAGAGTTTGAAACTGTGGGTGAGCCAACCATGAAATTGGGATAATGTACCTGGTTCTGTTTTCCCCAACATAGACAGCAAAATGGCCCTTTGGAACATCATCAGGAAGACCCACTTCATTATACCCCTGTTTCTTCCCAAAACTCGAGCATCTCTTGAGGATTTGCTTTAGAACAACTGCTTGTGGTAGCTTGTTGGATTTTTTGATGGACATGAATGGTGATGTCTTTCTGGTAACCTGAACTTTGAATCTTTTTGGCGGGGAGAGAGTTTAGGAGATAAATAGGGAGGAGAGAAAGTGCGATTGAAGGGGGTAGAGAAGAGAGGTATTTATCACTGGGTGGATATAGAAGAGAGGAAAGTGTGAGAAACAAAGCCATGTGGATGTGGGGGCAAGTAGCAGACCGCAAGTGTTTATTGGAGAAACTGTTTACAATGGAACGCAAGTTCCAACCCCACTGGACTTTCGCTTGCCTGCTGCTTCCTCAACAGACAACGTGGGCCTCTCTTATTCATAAAATTTTCTACCGCTTTGTCTCCAATGATTCATTCTTTTATCACCTGGCTAGAAATTTTCACCTGGTGTCTAAGGTTTTCTCCCATCATTCCATTTTCCACCATTTCTTGCTCCTGGTGTCTTGACCTCATATTTACCCGAAGCCAAATATCTTTTTCTTTACTTTCAATGAAATAACTTCCACTAAGAAACTCACATAATTAGGTTAAGAGAAAATATATCTTCTAATTTTTATCAAAATATATAATTAGATCTATAAAAATTTAACTTGCTACTTGTTAATTCCTGAAACACATAAATTTATCTTATATTTTTACTAATAAAGAACTTAGCAACTCAAACATTTTTAAGAATTAACTCATGTTTTTCAAAGATTCATAAATCAAATAATAGAAAGAAATATTCTTTAAAATGTCTGGGACCGAAGCTGATTTTTTTTTCTGGGGCCAGTTTCAAGATTATCTTAATTACTGATAAAGATGATTTTCTTGTTCTGGCAAAAAATGCTACATCGCGTTCCCCCAAGTTAAAATGCAGAAGGGTTCCCTTTCATCTTCTACACAGACAGGAATAAACAACTCTCCCAAGCAAAAGCTCAAATGACCCATCTAAGACGTACACTGAAATCTCTCTTTTGCTAAAATGGTGGAGAAGATACTAAGCAACACAAATTCCGTGGCAAGGTCAAAGGCTGGAACCAATGTAGATGCGCATGCGCTATATTATCTATCTATCATCTATCATCAACTAACTCAAATTTGAGGTTGAAACTTAAAGATGGGTTTAGTTTAAGATATTGTAACTTAAAGCATTAGACAGCTGGCAATTCCGTACTTCCACCATTTAAAAAAGAAAAGGTGAAGTTAAATATTTGGGAAAATTACAAAGAAAGATCCAACTTTTGTAAAAATTATAACAAGACCTTAAAAATAAAAATTATTTCAAGGCTCCAAAGACCAGATTTTCACCACCCATGGATAAAAATGCTCTCTATATTTCTTTGGTATGCAACCCAACCCCACTTCTCCTCACACCATTTCTTCCTCATGCTACTTCCATTTCTTACTTTGCATCTTTTCCCTTTGCCATTCTATTCCTTCCATTTCTATCTTCCTTTTATCTTTAGTCCCTTTTTTTTGGTCCTTCCTCCCTTCATTTCTTCCTCTTCTTATCCCATCAGTTGTTCCTCCAATCTCGTCATTTATACCTCTTTACAATACTTTGTGTTAAGCAAAACCCAATAAGGGCATATAACAAAAACTGATTTAAAGTCAAAACTAATACTTATGGCAAAGTATGGCGTTGAGAATAAATAGCTTTAACAGAGCATAATTATTGATGAGTTTTAGAATTATTACTATTAAATTTAAGAACGTTATTACTAAATTTAAAGAAATTTATTACTATATTTTAGGGATCATGCTTTACTATTAACTTTTATCTGTGTTACTCTCAAGTTTAGATTTATTGTTATTGGATTTAAAGAAATTTACCATTATATTTAGGGACCTTACAAAATGTATTTACTATTAAGTTTTAGGATCGTTATTACCAACTTTAAAAATATTACAACTGAATTTAAGAAAATTTATTATTAGATTTTAATAACCATGTTTTACTATTGAATTTTAGGTATATTACTACCAAGTTTAAATCTATTATTATTAGATTTAAAGAAATTTACCACTATCTTTAGAGACCTTATAGAGTATATTTACAATTAAGTTTTAGAACTATTACTACCAGATTTAGAAATGTTATAATTAGATTTGAAGAAATGTTACTATTGAGTTTTAAACATGTTACTACTAAATTTAGGTTTATTACTATTAGATTTAAAAAAATTTACCACTATATTTAAGAACCTTACAGAGTATATTTATTATTAAGTTTTATGACCGTTACTACCAAGTTTAGGGACATTATTATTGAATTTAAAGAAATTTACTACTATGTTTAGAAACCTTGTAGAGTATAGTTACAATTAAACTTTAGGACCGTTATTACTAGGTTTAGTAATATTACTATTAAACTTCAAAAGATTTACTATCATATTTAGGGTCCTTATAAAGTAATTGAGTTTTAGGACTGTAACTATCAAATTTAATGATATTACTTACTAGATTCTAAGAAAATTTATTATTATGTGTTCATCATTATTAGCCATTTTTAGGAGAAAATTATTATACAAAAGGATAGTTACCATTACTTATTTACTAGAAGGATAGGGAACATGTTAACAAGTGAATACTGAATTTGTTAGCACAAAATATAACTTCAATGAACTTTGAACAACATAATATTATTATAACCATAACCATATAATATTTTAAAATATTTTTTTACAATATTTATATTTGGATTTTTTTGTTAATAACTATAATGATACAAAATTAAATGAACGAAATAATAAATTAATTACTACATTCTCTTTTGTTTTCCTTGGTTTGTTCCTAATGTAAAAGCTATTACATCAACACGACATTTGTTAAGTAAATAGTTAACCAAATTCCACATAAGTTGGGCATGAAATTCATCCAATTGTTCCTGAAAACCGCAACCATTTACATATAAGCCATAGGCATTGAAGCATAATAGATAACTAAATAAGAATCCCATACCATAGTATAGGTAGGCATGGTGAGACCTTTATTATTCAACCACATTGATTGATAGATATGTAACATGAAGAAATTTCAAAGATTATTTGTTCCCTATTAGCATGATAACCTGGAATTTAAAATATTGCAAAATCAGAACATTTGCACATAATTTAGGCACCAAAAAATACTAATTCAAATCAAGTTTGGGTTATAACCAAATTTGATAACCAAATACTAAATTTCTCATATTAGGCCAACGACCAACCATTATAATTAACTAGAATCCATTCTCCATTGTTTTGAAATATATCTTTTGAACTATAAAAATCACAATAATTTCAAATACAATTGCCATCAAATACATTCATTTAATTACCAACAAAGTAAATAACTAAATTCTTCTCTTATATACTCACTTCAAAGTATCTAATAAATGCTTTTTTAATCTAGATTTGTTAGTTTTACATTTAAAAAATTAAATAAAAGTATTTTGCTTGACATATGATTTAAAAATTTAAAAATAAATAGTTAAATTTGGTTATTATTTTTTAAATTTAAAAATAAATAAATACTAATGATTGCAAATTTAAAAAATAAATAAATAAATAAATGTAAATAAATACTACTTAATTACATAAAATTAAAGACGAAAACTAATGATTGCCTTTTTACCAAGTCAAACATTTGATGTGAAGGAATAGTTATTATTTTTTATATCACTCTACTAGCATTATTAAGATATATATATATACACAAAAGATAATATCTAAATATAATAATTAAATTAAAACTTCATCAAAATGTGAATATCTATGCATATAAGATAATATCTAAATATAATAATTAAGGATTAGATATATATATATATATATGATCCTTAATATTTAATAACGATAATCCAAAGTAATAAATAACATGCTGAATTGTTATATTTAAAAATTAAACTTTGCAAATACTAATTAGCTATTATGAATCTAATTTGAAATGAGATTCTATATCAATCTTTCTATATTTAAATAGGATTCACAAAAGTATTTCATTTTAAGGGAAGTTAAATAATAAATTAGAATAAGTAACTCTTAAGTTTTTTCTCCTTACAAAGAGATTGTATGGATACATAACTGTTAACTCAATTATAAAGCCTTCAAACCCCTCCTATCATCATAAAAATGAAATATCATTTTTATAAGTAATAAAATGCATATGCATGCATAGGAGATAACATCAAAAAAGTTGGTAATCATCCAGGTCAAACAAAAAGAAACCAAAGATTATCATTATAAAAAAGAAATATTACTTTTATAAGCAGTAAAATGTTAATGCTTCAAAGTTAAACAAAAAGAAACCTATGATTTGAATCTTTGCTATAAAATTTTTCACTAAAACCAAATCATTTAGCAAGTATTGTTTAAAAAAGAAAAGTGGAAACATTATTTTCATCCGACTGATTTGTAAGTGACTTGGAAAGTGAAGTTTCCTCAAAGTACAAAATTGAGTTTGAAATTATATTTCATAATAATAATAGATGACCTACATTTGGGAAGTTTAAGCCCATTATCATATTATAATCAAGCATAAAAAAGATAAACTAAGTTCACTTTTAGTTTTCCTCAAGAATATTGATTTAATTTAAAATGAAAACACTTGTTAAAACTATTTTATTAAAGAAATTTACTATTAAGTCTTAGAAATTGTATTTTATTATTAAGTTTTAGACTCATTACTTCCAAGTTTAGATATATTACTATTATATTTAACAAATTTACTACCATATTTAAAGGCTTTGCATAGCATACTTACTATTGAGTTTTAGAATTGTTATTATTATATTTAAGGATGTTACTATTAGATTTAAATAAATTTATTACTCATGTTTTAAGGATTATGCTTTACTATCGAGTTTTAGGTATATTATTAGTAGGTTTAAGTGTGTTGCTACTAGATTAAAAAAAATTAATTATCCCAAATTTGGTATGAGTATGAAGGTTTTAAACAAATCAAGAAAAATCTAAAACACAATAGTAATCACCTAAAACTAAAAGTCAGGAATTTGATATCTAAAATTATAAATCCAAAGTCTCTGTAGTTTACACTTTCAATTGTGGTTTTTCATTTTCTAAATATCCCAAACTAACGAAAGCTAGACATATTTGGAATATGAAATGGAAGCATATAAATTCCTAACAATTTAATAGGAAGAAAGTTGCGAACCTTATGAATGAGTGGTTCTGCTCACTGTTGATTACCACGATCGAAGATGATGCTATAATAAGTGGCTTCAATTGTCATTGTGGTGGAAATCGAAATCTCAACTTGAATGAATTTGCAGAGCATACCAAGATAAAGAGAGGGAGAGGTCTTGCAAACGAGGGAGAAATTGTCAATGAGAGGTCTTGTAAGTGAGAGAGGAACCGTTGAAGGATAAGTTTTGCGAGCGAGGGAGAAACCGTCGAAGGAAAGGTTATGCGAACGAGGAAGAAATTGTCGATGGTTGAGCAACCATCAATAAAAAGAATCAACAATGGGAGCAACAGTAGTGGGCAATGGAGGTCCAAAAAGGAGGAGAGAAATGTCAATTGAGAGAAGCAATACAATGTTTTCATTTACAAAGATCTTTCCAATGATGAACTTAGGTATTTAAAGCCTTACAAATAATTTTAATTTTTAAGATTATTTATTATAATTTTTGTAGAATTTGGGTCTTTCTTTCTAATTTTTTTTAAATATTTTGTTTTTGAAAATTTCACAGACACCTATATTTATTTAAACTATCACTAATTTATTAACTCTAACTAAATATTAGAAATGTTCAAAGGTTTGATTTGGTTCGATTTTCAGTTTAAACTAAACCAAACCAACGTTGTCAATTTAACATTTTATTAGACCTTGTCAGTTTTAAATTCTAATTGATTTTGTTTGGCTTTTATTTGGTTTGATTCATAATTTTTTTTTTGCCTAAAAGTGATTTTTGTAAAAAAATTTGTTTCTTGTAATATGTAAAATTTAACTCTAATATTATGCATCTTTTAAAATTCTGACCAATAATAATATTAGAATAATTTATTATTTTTAAGCTTTTTTTGTCTAAAAAAATTTCATACATACACAAAAGATCTTTAAAGAGTGAAAAAAAATAAGAGTAACATTTTATAATAAAATAATATAGACGATTTATATACGTTAATATTCTTGAACCACATAAAGAGTATAACTTTGATGCAAGTTTAATTGAAAAAAGATTTCATTAATCTAAAAAGAAAAAAAGAGAATTATTAAATTTTAATTACTTGCAAGTTTAAAGATTCGGTTTGGTTCGATTTAATCGAACCAAATATAAAAAAAATCTAACAATTGAACTAATTTAAATGTTCTAGAATGACAAAAACAAAACTAAATCAAACATATTTTTAGTCAATTTTATTTTGTTTTTAGCAGTTTTGGTTGGTTTAATTTAATTGATTTAATTCGATTTTGTTCACCTCACTAAATATTGAATTCTAAAAATCAAGGGCACAAAACAAAGTAGAATGAACTATCTACTATATATTATGATTAAATTAATTATATAATGAAAACTATAAATAATCATTTGTGATGGATTTAAAATTAACAGAATCTGAAAAAAAAAACATGTCTATAAAAAACTCACATATGCGGGGCGGTCCAAATAAAGGAAGATTCAGTTCTCTTGTCCTGTTCGGTACAATAGTGGTTTTGATGAGACTTTGAACCAAATCACCTCTCAGTTTGGAACTTGAAACCCAAACCATTCGCTCTCTGCCTAGAGGGGACATGACTGACTCTTCCTATTTATTCTCACCTCTCCATCGTCTCATACAAGAAACCAAAGGAATTAATTTACCTCAGAGAAAAAAATTAATATCTTACCTTAATAATTTAGGTTTTAAGGATATTTTGAAAGTAAAATTTTAAATGTTCCTAATTGATATAAGAGAAATACATATTTAACATCATTCTGATCATGAATTTAACTTGGACGAAAGTTGATAAAAAAAAAGCGTAGGAAGTGCCAAATTTGCTAGTTACTAAAAGCACAAATGCTCCTTGTTTTGTCCTTACAAGTTGGAACATGTAGAATTTTAATTAAAAAAAAATTACATTTAAAGATCCATATGATATAAAATTTATAATGAATGATTTTAAAAATCAAAATTATTAATAAAGATCATCATTATCATTAAATTTTAAAAAATTTATTATTAATTTTAAAAAATTTACTACTAAACTCCTATATACGATAGTAAATCTTTTAAAATTGATAGTAAATTTTTTAGAATCTAATAATAATAATGATCTTTAAAAATGATTTTAATTTTTAAGATTTTTTATTGTAAATTTTATATTATATGAACCTTTTGATGCAATTTTTATTTTTAATTATGCGCGCAAAATTCTGTGGCAGTAAAACATGCTTGCTGTGGCTTGTCCATTTCTTATTTCTGTTTTCTCCTTTATTTCATCATCAATAATCCTTGTTTTCTCCTCCACCAATGAAGTTTTTGAATTTTCTTGGTTCATGACAAATTCTTATCATTCCTTGCTTTGTTCTTATATTTATTGTTGACCCCACACATCATGACACAATCTTCAAACTTTTTCCGGGTAAGACAGAATTACAGATTTTAACAACAGTTTCCTATAATTTACAATACATCTAATTTAATACTTCTATTTGTTAGAGATTTCACATATACAAAGAACCAAAAAAAAAAAAAAAGGAATAAAACTTCTTAATCCAACAATAAATTCAATAACGAGGAGGAAAACTGACCACTATCAAATTAATTTTCCTCACTGTCAAAGTACATTCTACACTCAGCAGTAAGCTAACATAGAAGTAAAAGTTAATCTACAATTAAATTCGATCTACATAATCAATGGTACAATATAAGATTTGGCATGTATTTTAAAAATTCAGCCCTTTGAAACTTTTTGCATTTGTTTTTCTATAATCTAACAGCAACTAGAACACATTGAATCAACTTGATCATGGTGTAAATTAATTAAAACTAAATTAATGGAATTGAAAAGTTACCCCGATTAACTTGAAAAATATCTGCACTAGTCAATCTGAGCAAACGAACCAGGAAGTTTGTTGAACTGTATGCTTATGTTCTCTCCAAAGAAACGGATTGTTGTTGGCATTAGGAATGCAGTAAAAGAAAAAGAAAAAAGGGTCATCACGCCCTTGCTTTTGGAATTTTGCATTGAATATTGCCCCTGATGCAATTTATTCGACAAAGTAACTATCCTAGAGGGTCTAGCACAATTTTCTTAGTGTATAACGAAGCAGAAGTTTCAACATACGAAGTACTGACACTTTTTATGACTAGATTATACTTAGTAGCTTCCCAATATACAATATCAGTTCTAATAGTGATTAAAAGCTTAATTGACATTGAATTTGCACCCACGTTTGTAAGTTTTTCCCCTAGATTGCTATCAGTGGTCCATCATTTCTATCTCATTTCCTATATTCATTTCTTCGAGTAGTCAGATTCTCTCAACTTATACAAGCCATTAATCAAACACATAGTACAATACTTAAACATATAATAAGTACTTTTAGATTAATGAGAACTTGAAATTGAATACTCCAGAGGCTGGCAAATTAAATTAAGTCTGGAAGTTAAGCTGCATATTAATCAGAGATTTTCAGTGCAGCTTTGACTATAATACCTATTTTATTAAAATTATACTAATTTACTGTACTCATATTGAGTGCAAAAAATATACTGACAAATTTTCGCGTTCTTCATGTTCTAGCCGGTTTCGGGAAATGTCTCACATATCTGAACTGCCCATGTGGTGCCGCTGAAAGACAGGAACACAAGAATCAAGTATGAATATGGAAAAAGGGTATGACGAAAAAGAAGATACGGGTTCTAAAATAAGAACCATTAGCATCCGTAGCCTTATCACAAGAGTGCTTATCGGCACGTTCCGAGGCCCTAAAAAGATACATTTGATGACCGCATCACATGATCACCTTAACTATGCTCCTTGCATTGCTTTTGTGTTTATGTGCATATCCAGGAGCGACTTCCACTAGCGCATGAACGTTCAAGTAGAAATTGGTAACTTATACTACTACATTTACAACTCTTCCAACTTTCAATATTATATTCTTCTGCATTGCAAGGACATAAATATACGGCACAATCCAGAATCCAAGATTGTAAATTAATTTTGGTACTTTAAAACTACTTCAAATTCATTGGAAGGCATATCTAGTAGAATAATGCTGTGTCGGTTAAGGTGCAGTAGCAATTGTTTCATGACTGAGACTCAAGTGTGAGACTATAGACTCCGTTTGATTCAGTGTTTTGCAAAGGCATTCTTTTAAAAAAATTTATATAATATTTATTATATTTTTGTATTTATTATTCTATTCATCAAATTATCTTTTTAAAAGTAAGAATAAAATAATTATTTTTTATTTAATTTACCCACGTTTTATATTTCCTTTACCATTACATCCTTTAATCAAATGGAGCAGTCATAATTGGAATATGGCACTTGAGTTAAAGACAATTTAATATGAATTATAACATGACTAACTATAATCGGTTTTTTGACAGATATATACGAAAAAAAAAAACAAAAGAAAGATATGTATAACAATAAAAACTATTTTTCAATATATATAATTGAATTATTTTTAAAATTTAAATATTTTTTTTTTAAAAAAAATTGGAACGCTAGATCTGTGATCCCGCGTTCCTCAAAAATTTTAAAAAAAAAAAAATTTTAATTAGGGGTCAGTAGAACTAACCCCCATCACGTCACTGACCCAAGGGTCAGTGATTCAACTGACCCAACGGGTCAGTGAAATTGACCCGTGGGTCATTTTTTAAAAAAAATTAAAAATTAATATTTTAACTAATTTATTTAAAATATATAAAATAATAAAAAATATAAAATTTATTATAATAAATATTATTTAATTATGTATTATGTAAATTTATATTAATTTTTTTGTGTATTAAAAAATATAACATTTTTAAATCTCTTTATAATTTTATTAATTTTATAAGTGTTAAAAGTTTATATTTTGAGAAAATTTAATTAATTTTATTGAAATTTATAAAAGGTGAGATATAAATAATAAAAAAAAGTAAATAAGAATTTAAATAAATTACTAAAAGTATTTCTAAAATTGTATTTATATGGAATTTTTTTATTTGGAGAAAAAATATTAATCTATATATTGAAAAATATAATGACTTAATTTGTATATATAATTTGTTTAATTTTATAATTATAAGAAATTTATGTGTTAAAAAATAGTAATTAATTTTATTTAGATTTTGAACAGGTAAAATATTAACATTTCACAACTACAAAATATTAACATTTCACAATTACAATATTTAAGAAACTCAGATATTATATTTATCATGGTGCAAACTAAAATATTAACATTTCACAACTACAAAATATTAACATTTCAAAATTATTATTTATATTTTACCTGTTCAAAATCTAAATAAAATTAATTACTATTCTTTAACACATAAATTTTTTATAATTATAAAATTAAACAAATTATATATACAAATTAAGTCATTGTATTTTTCAATATATAGATTAATATTTTTTCTCCAAATAAAAAAATCTCATATAAATACAATTTTAAAAATACTTTTAGTAATTTATTTAAATTCTTGTTTACTTTTTTTATTATTTATATCTCACCTTTTATAAATTTTAATAAAATTAATTAAATTTTCTCAAAATATAAACTTTTAACACTTACAGAATTAATAAAATTATAAAGAGATTTAAAAATATTATATTTTTTAATACATAAAAAAATAATATAAATTTACATAATACATAATCAAATAATATTTATTATAATAAATTTTATATTTTTTATTATTTTATATATTTTAAATAAATTAATTAAAATATTAATTTTTAATTTTTTTTTAAAAATGACCCACGGGTCAAATTGACCCGTGGGTCAATTTCACCGACCCAACGGGTCAGTACTGACCCGTTGGGTCAGTTAAATCACTAACCCTTGGGTCAGTGATTCAACGTCACTGACCCAAGGGTCAGTGACGTGATGGGGGTCAGTAGAATTGACCCCCAATTAAAAAAAAAATTTTTTTTTAAATTTTTGAGGAACGCGGAAAAAAAATATTTAAATTTTAAAAATAATTCAATTATATATATTGGGAAATAGTTTTTACTGTTATACATATTTTTCTTTTGTTTTTTTCTTTCATATATATCTGTCAAAAAGCCAACTATAATCTCTTGTTTAGTGATAAGTGTTCAACCTAACAATTAATATTAAAAATAAGATTACATGATTCTTTAGTATCCGGGTTCTCTATTTTTGCAAAATAGGAACACGGGCATTTGGACTATTCAGATTTAAATTTGGACGATCCATATTTTATTTTTAATTTTTTAATTTTAGAAAAAGCAAAATGTAAAATAAATAAAGTCTTTTAACAATCAGCTTATAAAAAAAATATTTGACATTAAAAAAACTAAAAAATAAAATAAAAATAAAATCTAGACCATCCAAATTAAATCTGAATGATCTAGATGCTTCTATAACAAGAGCACCATATGATCCTGTTTTGCAGGAGCAGAGAACCTATGCCCGATTCATTATGGGATGATTCTACTATAGTTTTGTTGTCATTCCTCATATTTTCTCTCAAGTTACTAAATAATTTAAATTAATTAACTATCTCATTTTAAAACAGTTGCCACCTATGATTAGAAAATGATACCCAATGGTTGCTCATGACTGCTTGAATGTTAAATTCTTCTTCTTCTCCTTAGCTAAATGGACAAACGTGAAAATAATAACGCAATTAGCACTTCTCTATGTAATACCAGTTCTAACAATGCCCATTACTACTTGAATGTAAAATTCTTCTTCAAAATAATAACGCAACCAGCACTTCTCTATGTGATACCAGTTCTAACAATGGCCATTACTACTTGAATGTTGAATTCTTCTTCTGCCAAGGTTGTTAAATTTGTAACAAAAAAATTGTTAAATTAAGAGATATACTTCATTAGAGGAGAGGTACTAAGGTCTTACAAGCAAAAAATTGTTAAATTTTAGAGAAGAGGTTTAAGTCTTCCAATGTTGATTTACAATATCTTCGTAACGGTATTAGGAGACCTGGTACGCCTTGCCTCTGTTCGAATTCTGATGATTCCTCAAGAGTGGCAATTACCTCTTCAACGGCAATGTCAGCAGGATATTAGTTTTTTTTTTTTTTTCTATAGGATCTTATAACATGTTTTTGTAGTTCTTTCTTCGCCGTGTATAAAAAAAAAAAAAAGTCTTCTAAGGTCTCGCAGAAGAAACCTTCCAAGCAAGGGTTGCAACAAAAAAGGAGGGTGGGGGCCTCTGGTCTGGAAAAAAGAGGACTCTATTTAAGGTTGAGGAGCAATTGAAAGAATTTGGGTTTGAACACTCTTCAGCCCAATGAATCCTCATCCAAGGAACAATCTGAACCAACAAAGGCACGTCACTAATTAAAGTTGCATAAACAAAACTGAAGAAGAAGGAGAAGATAGCTCATCATTGTCGAAACCAGGGGGCAGAACATAATACCTAATCAATAGAAGGCGTATTTGCGTCTATAGATGGGTTACCCTGTCCAATGGATAAACATGTGAAGACATGCTACCTTTTGTCTTCTAAGACCTTACAAAGACAAAAAGTGAGGCACTATAAAACATCAATCTAACGTCAAGACTTCGATTTAGACCAATCAAGGCTCTCTTATGTTTCTAACTAGTTGCCAAGCAATTCTGTCAGCTTCAGTTACTGTAATAATAATTCTTTGTCATGTAAAATTGTCAAGACTCTTCAAGTGTAGAGGGGACAATCAAGGGAAGGAAGGTACAAAGTGTTGTTTTCCATGCAGAAAGCACGTATTCAACAATTTACCATGAGACGTATAGTCAAACGGCAATTCGTGCTGACGAATATTTTTTTTTTTGTTTTTGGTTACCAACAATAATAAGCATTTACCAGTAAGTCTTTTTTAATATATGATATGACAATTAGAGCGAAGATTCTTTGCATTAAATTTATGATGTATTTAGGAGAGAAATAAAAAAAGAAAGAGGGGACCCATAAAAGTGTTTCCCTTCCTATCTCTCTCATAAATACACTTTATATTTAATACAAAAAAATTCTATTAATAAGGGAGGATTACATTAAAGTTTCATTTATATTTACGAATAGACGATTGTTTTCAGAGAATTAGACTTCTAAGTACGACCGTATTTAGAAAAGAAAAACTTTTTGTTCATGATAACTCCGACAAAGCATAGTTAATATTTAGTAGACCAATCTTTGACTGACATAAAAAATTGAATCACAAAATTGCCTCAGAAAGTTAGGCGATGGCACCATGGAGAATTTCATATGCTTCTGTGGGAAAAATCGACAAAGCACTATCTTATCAAGCATTACTTTTGTTAAACTTCATTTTAGTAGTTAATCAGTTGCCATAAGTCTTAACTCATGGTAATACCTTAAAAAAAAAACTGTCATCATTTCCTCTAATAAGGGCGTTGCTCTTGCTTTTAGTAAAATACACTTTTTTTAGATTAATTAAGTATTAATAAAAAATAATTTATAAATCAATACAAAGATAAACAATAAAAAATTAAATATATTTTTTCAATATTTTTATTTAAAAGATCAATATTATACTTACACAGTCAATGCATTCATGTTTCCTTCGCCATTGTTCTTAGGACGCCACCCGTAAACCTTCTCTCCTTTACTTGTCGGCAGCTTGATTGAGAATTTGTACACTTTTTGTAGCACAAAGTATGAGCCTTCTTGTGGTAGAAGATGATTATCCACAAATCTCTAAGCTGGTTCTAAGGTGATTATCCACAAATCTCTAAGCTGGTTATAGTATTATTGTTAAAAAACGTGTCCTTCCCATGCTGGAAATAAAAAGTTACGTTGCATCCCTTGTTTACAATTGGACCAAGATGCAGCAGGTCGAAGGGTTCTCAGAGTATTGCTAATACACAATTACGCAGAATACCAAATAAAGAGAACATGATAATCTGTTTTGCTACACAACTGCCACGTACCGTGACCATTCCTGAGAAATTAGAAGTCCAATCTCTTCCCTTCTACAGATCGAAAGATTCAACACAATCTACAAAGAGAGTCTTTCGTGTTGGGATGATAAGCATATTTACATCCATGATCATGCAGAACCAAATCTTCAAAATTTAACCTATAAAAGGATATTAACTCCACAAATTTTCAACAAGAATCATGTACATTCATAAATCATAACCAGGGGCTGGTTTCGACAGCGGAGTCAGCCCCTCCATCAAACTCAACTGTCTTCTCAGTTTAACGATGTGAGCTTGCACCTAGCACATTGGAAATATAGCCAGCTCAGGAACCCCAACTAAGTATACGATAACAAATGGTTTTCCATGTAAGATATTGAAACAAGATAAAAAGGGAAAAATGAATATTTTCAATAGAAATAAAGAGAAATCCACATGTGCCAGTGCAACTGGAACAGCAAACTCGGTGCTCATTTAATGCACAATCCCTGACAGATCAAGGCAGAGGAAAAATAGGCAAGAACCACACACATTTCATTAAATTTCACCATATAATAAAAGCCTCCTACAATACTAGGAATAACAATAATGCAGACAATTAAATCATGGTAGAACAAAATAAAAAAGCTTACTATTAACAAGTAGCCATACCAAATTCTATCTATTTTGTGAACAGATGATGTTTACCGGTTGCAAATGAGGAAATCAGGGAATTAATAATATTTTCAAATAAAAATAATTATTGTAACATAATGTTGCTCTAAGGGAAAAAGACAGCCACAAAGCATCCACCAAAGAAATACAGCATAATTAATCTCTACTCTAGCCGTCAAAAACTAAGTAGTTACATTAAAAAAGTATCATAGAACAAAGTAACTTTAACCTGCTGGCGTGCCGCTGCAAGCTTTAAGAGCTCATCAGCCTCTGAAAAGTTCATGAACCACTGGCTTAGAGGATGATCTTTGGTGTCACCTCTCTCCTTTTCATTCATACTCTCAACTGGTACTGCAGGGGGAAAAAAATGTTAAAGCAATACTTCTGAAAAATAAAAAATTACAACAGCACTTACAGGTACTCACCAGGACTAGGTAGATTAAAACCCACAGGAAGCCTAGGCACAATAACAGCAGGGTGATTCTGCACACGTGCTAGAAAACCCTCGCAGGGGTCAGGAAAAACAATCTCATTGTAAGATTCAACAACAACAGGCTTCTTCGTGGACTGGGGACCAGATTCATCCTCAGGATATAATTTCAAATGGTGGTACCTACGAAAAGAATCCAGTAATTAGTTATAAAATGTTAAAAATGAATTCTGGGCTAGTCAACCGAGCATTAATATCAGAAATTTAGAATAAACAACTCACAAATCCAACTGTTTATCACAGACATCACTGTGGAAAAAGAGGGTGATGGCTATTTCGAATTCACCCCAACCGCATTCCGATAATTCAAATGGGGGTGATTCAACAGCTCTTGTAGGGTTGTTAAAACTAGGATGCAATTGAAATACAACCCGCTTAATCACCGCCCCAAGATCTTCGTTTGATGCCCCACGTACATAGACCGTCCACTTATGTGATTGAGACCTAGAAGCAATGAGGTATAAGAGACAATTGCAAAATCAATAAACACATAAAAAAGAAGGGACTCAATCAGCGGTCGAACTTACTCACTAGCCTTCCTCCCAAGATAGAATGCAATAGTCCCATATACTATTGGAACACAAATTTCAACATCTTTAACTCTCCTATTCGCATTCTGCAACATCCAGAAACGATAACCGTTTATAAAGAAGAGATCAAATTTCAAGGAACAATAAACCAAACTTCCTAATTCAATTCACCATCCAGAAGAATCAACAGAAACTCATGCACAGCCGTCGCAACAAAAAAATCAAAATTCAAAATGAAAAAGGAGTGAAACAACAAGGTGGGAGTGTTAGGGTTTAGAAATTGGTAATGGAAACTAAGAAGAAAGAAAGTACCTTTTTGTCGGCATCCTCAGAAGGTAATGCAATTTTGAGACGAGATAGCTTTGTGGCAGAGGAGCCATCATCGGGCTGATGATCACCTTGTTTTCTAAGGGGCACCGAGTGAGACATTTTGCTGTAAATTTACCAAAAATACAAACAACAGATAATCAGCAGAAACGATTAAGCTAGGGTTTTGAGGGGTTGTGATGAGACGTTGAGTTGAGAGGCATACTCTTCCGCTGCCTTTCTGGGTTTGGCCTTCCTCTGCTGTTGTTCCGCTCTCAGTAGCATTATAATTTTCCAAGCCTTTATTTATGTCCAGCAAAGAAAGTCAGCGCCAAAAAAACATTAAACAAATAATATAAAATATTCAATCCTTCTTTTTTGTTATTTAACACTCATTTATTTGAATAAATGTTAAGTATTTTAAAAAAATAAAGAATATAAAAAATAGGTATACTCTTATTTTCAAAATAAAAAATAAATACTATTGACTAATAATTATAAGATTATAATAAATATTACAAAAGAAATTACATTACAAACTACTATGTATCACTTGAAAAAAAAAATTTATATACATAACACATAAATTAAGAAAATATAGATGTATTTTCATGAATTTATTATACTTAATTTTTATGAGAAAAATACTTATTAAAAGCATTTTATGGTGAGTTCATTATATTGTTATCAATTTTGAAAAAGGAAAAAAAATCAAGCATTCTTATAGAATGCACAAAAGAGTTTATCCTTTTTTCTAGTTAATTTTATTATCAATTGAACATATAATATTCTACAAATGCACCTACAATTCTTAAAATAATTTTAAAAAAAATGCATACACCAAAAGTGACCATTTTTCTAAAAAAGAGATATTATGAAAATATGTATAAAGAAACTTAATTATTCTATATTTCATAGTTTTATCGTGTTCTTAGACTAATAATATTGAAGTAGTTAATATTATACTATTGAAAAATTAAACAAATTTATAATAATGATATAATGTGTTAGTTCTAGAAGTACTAAACAAAATAAAATATGGTTTAGTTTCAAATAATTAATGCATATATTTCTTATTCTATAGTTAGACATAAGATTAATAATAAAGATATATTTCTTACAGATATTACATAAAAAATATATATTTTTATCATCCGAGAATAAATGATGTCAATGTTAATATTATCAAGTAGTGCACAACTAATTGAAAGTTTTGAAAGAGTTATTATATTATTATCCAACAATAACAAAGTTTATTATTGATGATGTATGATTTTCTACTGAGTTCCAACAAAATTTATTAAGTTTCAAATATATATACCATAATGAATATCATATTGAAACTATAAATGAGACAAAACATTGAAAATTAATATATCATAATTATTGTATCAAGAAAAAAGTATGTATTGAAAAATTTAGATACCTTGCCCAATTGGTATTGTATAAATATTAATATAATTAAAAGACATATTATAATAAATTATAAGTTTACTTATTCAAATGCATTTATAATTTAGCATGACTAGTTAAGATATCTCAAAGTAATTATAATGTAAAAAATTATTGAAAATCCATATGAACATCAACTGAAGAATCAAAATATTCTTTAGTTCTGAGAATTTTTATATGATGATTGTTTTTAAGATAAATTAATTATTAGAATATCACTAACTAAATTTAAGACTAAATCCCTTGCATTTTTGGAAGTATCTAAGATAATATATGTGGCCTTACTCATTGGTAATATGGATCATTTAGATATTATATGATTTTATTTAATACATCTACAAATATGGTCACAAATGTGTTTATCGTCAACTAAATGCTCGGTTTCCATTTCCATTTCGGTTGTGGGTGTAACCAGTCCATTATTAAGGATATGGTAGAGAGAAATAATAGATAAAGAGCTATAGTATAAAGATCCCCATTAGTATGTAAACCAATTGTATACTACAACTTAACATTTGCGAGATTACTTACTTAAATAATTTGATTAAAAGTATAATTTTTAGATTATGTAATCAAGATAATTTGTTTTGATATTGCTAGTGAGTCTACATTTTTAATTTTTAATGACTACGTGTTTATTAGAATAATAATTAAAAAGTTTGCTACTCATATTTACATATAAAATGATTTAATAGAATCATTCATTAAATACCTCCAATTAATAGCTAAACTAATGTTTATGAAAAACAAAATTTTCTGTCTTAACATGTGAATATATAATTTTACATGTAATAGTATTTATACGCATTAGGCCAATAAGTTATCAAATTATCTTTATTATAATTGGTTTTTGGTTAAGAGCCAACTATTTTTGGTCTTAGAACTTTTGGATATGCAATATATATTTTAATTGTTCCATCACAATATACAAAAATAGGTCATCAAAATAGGTTGAGAATATATGTTAGTTGTAAGTCCTCTTTTATTTATGATACAATCAATCAATTATTATTTTGACAAGACAATTTTTTCAACATTAAGGAAAGATAATAAGTAGTTAAAAAAATTACATAAAATGCATTATCATTATGTCATGTAGATCATTATATAAAGTAATGTGAACTAAAAATTAAGAAAATAATATATTTATAAAAAATTACAAATCAATTGCTAAATGTATTTATTGACCTAAAAAGACTTACCAAATCTAATATACTAGCTAAAAATGTTTTAATCCAAATTGATGTTTTAACAAGACAATCAATTAGTGTAAATGAAAATAAGCCACATCTAGAGTACAGTAGACCAATAAGCTTTAAAGGTAAAAATTCTTTAAAAAAAAAAGAGCAAATAACCAAAATAGTCATGTTGAAGAAGCGAGTACTTAAGAAACATAAAGCATAACTAATTATAAAACTCTAGAAGAGGTTTAGATACTTTAAAAAAATAATAAAAATATTATATCATTACAGGAAAAAGATAGAATTGAAACAATATAGTTATCATCAATATTTTTTATATATAATGTTAATATTGGAATAATAAAATAAAATGAGAATCTTAAATTTAAATATGTCAAAGAATATAGATGAATAGATGGTTAGCTAAAATAGAAAGATGCAATTGAAACAGAATTAAATTTACTTTCAAAACATGAAGTTTTTTGACATATAGTTCAAATGCTTGAAGTACAAAGTCAGTAAGGTACAAATTAGTTTGTGTGAAAATAATATCCCAAAAAAATGAAATTATTAGATATAAAAGCACGACTTGTAGTATAAAAATTTTCACAAAGGCTTGGCATAAATTATGAATAAACATATTCTCTTATGGTTCCAGGAAAATATAGATATTGTTATAATATAATTATATAACTTACTCGATAGTGAAATTTAAATGAAAATTTTTTAAGAATGTATAATTCCAAAAGGCATATAAAAATTCTTGAAAAATTATTTAATATATTTACATAAATTATTTTATGGATTAAAATAATATGGACAAATGTAGTATAATTATTTTAGCAAATATTTATTGAAAGAAGTTTACAAAAATGGTCTAATTCACCCATATGTTAATAATTGTTGTATATATTGATGATTTAAATATTTTTTGAACTACTAAAGATCTTAAAAAAGTAATTAATTATTTGAAGAAAGAATTTGAAATTAAAATATCTTAAAGCATTTTTATATGGATAAAGCATATTCATTAAGTACCCAAATAGTTATAAGATCGATAAATGTAAATAAACACCTTTTTTGCCCTTGAGAGAACGATGAAAATTTTCTTAAACCTGAAGTACTATATTTTGATGTTTTAAGAGTATTAATATATCTAGTAATAATACATGACTTGATGTTGCATTTATTGTAAGTTTGTTTGCAAGAATTAGTTATTTTTCAGTAAAATGGAGTTAAATATTTATTGTGATATCTTTGTGAGACTATAGATATAAAGTTATTTTATTCAATTAAATCTAGATTTTAATTAATTATACAGATGCATGATACTTATTTGCTCCACAAAAAATTCAATTTCAAACAAATTATTTATTTACATAAGGGGTACAATTATATCATAACACTTTACAAAACAAATTTTGGTAGCTCATCAAGACTTCGGAAAAAACCTCAAATGTTAAATATAGTTATGGCACTTTCTGAATTCACACAAAAGACATATGTATATATGTATGTATGTATGTATGTATGTATGTATAACAGTAGAAACTACATAATAGAACCAAAACTAAGGATACCATTAATATCATAATTTGAACCTTTGATTGATAAACAATTCTCCATACAATTCATATCAGTTCATATTTACTTTAAAGATACCATTATATCATAATCATTATAAATTCAAGCCTAGTCTTAGGAATTTTTTTTTTCGAATTACAAAATATCAAAATACCTACATTTGACAATATGAATGTATCATGATGCTATACAAAATAAGTGACAAAAATTAACATATACACAAAATTAAGCATCCAAGTGCAGAGTTCCCATACAATATCTTAAATTAGAGATGGCCATCCACTAGTTTCCTTTTTTATTAGTTGAAAAACTTTTATCTAAAATTGTTAGCCCATGAAATGAGATAAGATATAAATCTCAATAACCAAAAAAAATTCCATTTATATATGCAAATTAATCAACATAAATGTATTTTATACAGAAAATACCAAAAGCATCAATATAATTAGTAAATGAACTATTTGGACTACCAGTTATTACTATCACATATTACTAATCACATACAACATGTTAATAACAAAAAAGCATAAGGAAAGG
>JAIUCV010002357.1:0-47987 GCA_026724425.1 Erythrophleum ivorense
AATTTTTTACGAAAAAATTATGTAACGTAATGGCATTTCATAATTTTGAGCAAATTTTGGAATTCACATAGGAGGGCTTTTTAAATGAAAATTTTGAGTTTCTCAGTTCTTAGAGGCCTTGAAAACCATGGGAAGGCCCGAGACAGCTAAAGGTCCTCCGGTGGACGTTTTCTAACGTCAGTATGCCCGAACTTTGATGGATTCATTCGGGAAGGTTTTAGCTTTGATTTGAGTGATTCCAAAGACATTTTACTAAATTATGAACCTAAAATTCATAATGGAAAAGAAGGTTCTAAAAAAGGAGCTAAAATGAAGGAGAAACAAAAATGCCAAGAACAAAGGGCAAAATGAGAATATTTGAAAAGTATAACTTCCTCCCACCTATATATATGATGTATCCTTCTTCTCCCTTCATGTTGCATGACCAAGTTCTGCCTAAAACCAGAGGAAAATGCTAGGGAGAGTGGAGCACAAGAGGAAGGCAAAGAATAGGACAAATCAAAGGCTTAAGATATGGAAATTTAGTAGTTTTTCATGCTCTTTCTCTTCCAAACCTCTTCTCCTTTATTCTTCCTTATTTCCTATGGTTATAATGAAGTCTATGGATCTGTTTTAAAGGGGAAATTGAGGGGAAAATTCGAATTTGAAGAGAGGAGCTCAAAGAACACAAGATTCAAGTGTGCAAAAGCAAGAAAACAAGGTAAATCTTGCATCCCATGGTAGTTACTCCTTCCCCCTTCTTCTCCATATTTCACCCCATGTATGTAGATGCTAGAGGGTTAGAATTTTGAGAGGAACCAAGGGTGAATTCCATGAATTTAAGGGAGGAGAGTAAGAATATGCAAAGAATTTCAAGAAAAAGCCATGGATTTTCAAGATGCAAAGTCTAGGGTTTCATATGTTCCTTGCAAAATATGATTTGATACCTTGATTCCTATGTCTAAATAAGAGTTTAAATGAGATCCTAAGATCCCTAGAAGTCTCCCCATCGGCTTCCTCCATCAAGAAAACAAAGCAAAGTCCATGGAGAGCAAAATGTTTCTAGGTTCGGCCAAGAGAGGTTAATATAACTAGGGAGAGTTTTAAAATTTTTCAAGCCCAATTATAAGTCATATGTGATGAATGAAAGTGAGAGGAGGCCTTGGAAAAAACTTAGAACCTATAGAAAGTGAAATGGTGCTTTAGGTTCCATATTATGACCTAAAGAAGTAACATGTAGTTAGGCTCTTGGTTTTAATTGTATGATGACTCCAAGAGGCTTAAAAGGAGACAAGAATCATATTTAAAAGGAAATAATAGAGCCTAGAATTTATTTGAGAGGTGGTGCTTCATTAGGTGCAATTATGGAACTATAATAAGGTTTATAGATTAAGCTAGAGTTCAAGCAAGTGTGTGGCCTTAGAATTAATTCTATGAACCTAATTGGCTTCCATAAATTGTGTTTAGGCCAAGAGAAATCATCCACACACTTTTGTGTGTGTGTGGCCGAAAAAAGAAGTTTGCCTTCAAGGGAAAAGTGTGTAATTATATCCAAGGTAGCTCTCTCCACCTTCTCTCATGCATGGATGTGTGCTTAGCTTGTCTTAGAATGTGTGTGTGTGTATTTTCAAGCCATGAAAAGTATGCTAGCATGATTTTATATGCCATGGTTTCATGATGACATATTATGTTTCTAAATGATGTTATGATGTGTGTTTGGGTTTGCATGAGTGTGGTGAGGCCAAGAAGCCTTAGCTATGGTGAGAATGGGCCAAGAACCCATAAGATTGGTTGAGATAAAGTAAAGAGTCTCCTAAAAGCAAAGTGGACTCCCAAGAGCATGGTTGAGTTTAAGAATCTCTTTAAGAATGGGTGAGACAAGTCCAATATTCACAATAAATTGGGTGAGGCCAATCCACTTGTTTGGCAAGCTTTTGTATGCTATGTGTGACTTTTTCAAATGCTAAGAATGCTCTTTGAATGATTGTACATGTCCTCATACCATGTATGCATTTATGAGACTTGTTTGCATCCATTATGCATAATTGAATGGGAGATGAGCTATTGGGATTCTTTGAATCTCATCCCCTCCACTCCAATGTCCTAACATGCTAGGTGGACCAAGAGAGCAAGGTAATGGAAGCCAATCTCCTTGAAGGTGAGAGTATGACATCCAAGAACATGAATTTTGCTACTTTAAGGCCATACAAGTGGCAAATGATGTGATTAATAAATGTATATGTATTATGATGTTATAAACATATGCAATTATGATAATAGGTCATGTATGAATGAGAGAATATGTTATGTAGCCATTAGAATGTGATTTGGGTATATGATGGCAAACTAGCTTCATTAAGGGTATTTATGCAGTTGTGTATAAGTATGGATGAGATGGCCAAAAAGAGATGCATGAGAGTTGGGACTATTTGGGTAGTTTACACAAGTCCTAATTATGCTTTTAGACTTGCCCAAGAGGTGTCAAATCCCAAGGAAAGCCATTTGGACATTTTGGTATCCCTTATGGAGCCAAAATTGACCAATTTAGAATCCTATGTCACTTTTTGTCCAAATGAGCTCTTCTTGATATGAGATTTAGCATGAAATTAAAATTTGTTGAGAGCTTTTTGGGAAGCTAACTAACAAAATTTTTGGAAGTCTAGAAAATATTTGATGAATTTTCAAAGTTGGAAAATTTTCTGATTTTGGTCATGTTAATTTCATACTAGTCCGAAAATGAATTTCATGCAAGGCCAATCAAGGTGCCACATACCACATAGTAATACAAAGAATTTCATACAAGGTCAAGCACAATCTAAGCATACATGTCTCATCTTATAGCATAAATGACAACTTGATATAGCATAACACTCATCATTATACAACATACAAACTTAAAGAAAGAGAAAAGAAAACTACTACCTTAGCAAACTTTGCTCCTTAAGCCTTGGAACTCGGTTGACTTGCTTTTGGAGTTCCAAACAAATATCAAATCTCTTTAAGCTGAATCCTTGCTTCCTTTGCTTTTCTCACACTAAAATCCCTTCTTTTCCCACTTAGAGCAATATGCCACCTTGAAGAAAGGATGAAAATGTAGCTACCCTTTGGAGAAAATGATTGGAAGATGAAGAAGATGAAAAAATTTAGTGAAGAATGGTGGTAGTTTTGCTTGATTTCACTTCTTCTTCCACTTTTCCTCCCTCTCTCTCTCTTCATGTTTTTCTCTCCCTCTCCCTTGTGTGTGGCATGAAAATGGTGGAATGGAGTTGAAGGAGATGAACTTAAATGAAGTTGAATGGTCATACCAAATTTGGACCCTTGGCTCAACCTTTTCAAGATTAAATCTTAGCCTTCCATTCTTTTTTTCTTTTGATTTTCTAATTTCATGACTAAATATCTTCTTCCCAAAATTCCTTGCCCACATACTTGGATGCTTATTCTTAGCCCTTAAGTTATGGTGATTTGATGGTTAGTAACCATTGTTAATTTTCTTAACTCAACCATGATCAATTTTTAACTCAACCATGGTTAATTTCTAACCTAACCATAGTTAATTCTTTAAACTAACTAAAATCCTTTCTTTCTTTCCTTTTTATTTTGTATTTATATTTGGGTTTCATCTTCTCTAAAGCCCTAATTATATCTTCTTTTCTCTTATTGGGCCTTTAGGATCGGCTATCGGGCCTTACAGCAGTCTAAAAATCAGTGTCTAGGCTCGATTAAGGTTTTACGGTACAATACATACCTTTAAACTTTCTAAAATTTAAAAATATTATTTCCCCTACTTTATGGCTATACTGAGCCTCAAACATGGATCAGGGGCCCTCAACCTTAATCCTTATAAATTTCGGTGACAATCGGACATCCAGGCCTTTAGGTGTAATTTTCACCATTTTGTATTATGATTGTGTTCTAAAATTTTCATTTATTGCAATTTAGCCCCTGAAACTCCTTCAGAGTTTCTTAGCCCTTTAGCTATTTCTATTTTCATGGTTGTTACAACTTCCTTTTTTAATTTTGCTCATGGCTACTGATCGAACTAATGGGATCCTAGACTAAATCCCGTCCAGCCATCCAGACAACGTGGCATCATTAGACCCATCTCATCAAATGGAGTTTAACTGTAGGTCACAAATTGCTAAGATTCCTGCCCGATTTTTTAATATTCATGCTTAAAGCCATGAATAAAGGGTGAAACTAGAGTTCCCTAAACTTTCAGGCTATCTATACATTTTTTCTGGCACACAACTTTTCTTTGCATTTTAGTCCTTGTCTCCTTCATACTTAACCTTAGAGACTCTTCAGGACCTTTTTCTGGTCTTTTTTTAATCTATTTTGGCCCCAATTTTAGGGCACCTCTAGCCTTGACTCATCATTATTTTTGGTCTAGAATACTATTCTAATTTTATTGGACCTCAATTTACTCTATTTAGGGGACTCCCTTTTTGTATCCAGTGAATTTCGTACGTTCACAAAGAAACTGTATATTACATTTCTCGCATTTTTTTTACATTTTCTTGCATTTTTGAGGGACTGGATATTACACAGGATACTAAATGGAAATTTCATCCCCTGTACAATTTAAAAATATTCACTTTTTATTTACCATTTTCTTGTGTTTTTAAAAAATACATAGCATGAGACTTAGAAATAACATAAGGCAAAGTTAAAAATCTATGGTGTTACAGTAGGTCTCATCTAGAGCTTTTCACAAAGCTAAAGAATTCTCAATTTGAAGCTCTAGAGAATTTATTATAATTTTTCAAATTTGGCTAAATTATGCAGAAATGATATATGCATTGTTCATATGGTCAATTTGCTTCTCTATATCACACATAGGACAAATGAAGTCCAATGGTTGTGAATTTTTTCAAGAATAAACTAGATATCATAAGATTTCCACAGCCACTAAGATCACCTCATTTGGAATTTTGTAAAGGGAGAACCAAATTTTTAAAGTTACAAGTCTTAGAGTTGTTTGAGAAACGACTGGAGTTAGTGTTCTATTGTTTTATATAAGCTAAATGCCATTATATTAGTCTATAATTATTTTTAATTATTAGTTAACATCTAGAGTTTTCTAGAAAGTTATCATATGCATAATATCAATATTTCTAGAATTAGTTATGAATTTTCAAAGTTCATACTAGAAAGCTATGACAGCAAACCTGAGAGCAACTCCTCATTTTTTTGGTGCATGGTTCCAAATCTGTGGTATATGAGATGAATTGTGATGTTTATGATATGTATGGATATGTCATGGATGGAAAATAATATGAATGACTTTATATGGTCCCAAAGCCATAATGTATATGGCTTCCCAATCATGCAATTATCCATGAATAAAGTACTTGTTTCCTTACAAATGTGTTCCAATATACTTGAGATGGGTTGGGATAGCCAATCTGATTATTGTGTAAGGGCTGAAAGGCTAAGGTATTACATTCAAGGGACTTCTGACTTGGCTTCACTCTTCTTGAGACTTTTGGCCTTGTCTTACCCATTCCTAGGGACTTTTGGCTCATCCTCATCTATGCTAAGGGACTTTTGGCATAACCAAACCTAGTCAAGCCACTTTGCATTCAAAATTACATTTCAAGAAGCATAATGGTACTATATTATGTAATCAATGGCTAGAAACATTTCTCATAGTTGAAGCATACACACAAGCACTTAAAGACAATTAAACATCCAAGGAATGTATGTGAGAAAGGTTAAAGAGCTACCTTGAAGCAAGAAAACAAGCTTTTCTCTTTAATTCTTCTTCCCCTTTTCAACTAAACACATGTAACTAGATGAAGCTTAATTCTCTTGGCATAAACACATCAAATGTGACATAATTATATCATTGAAGCAAGCTATAGCCTTAAATAAACTCTATGCATGCCTACTTTCTAATATGATTCCATTATGGTTTCATACAAGACACAATGAAGCGATGTTTATAATTCATGATCTTCACTCCCATTTCTCATTCATTCTAGGTCTCTTGACTCCATTTAGACTCCTTATAGCCATCACAATTTCAATTCAAGAAACCTAGATACAAGTTGCTTCCTTATGTCTTAAAATGGAGCTTACACCTCCATCTCATAAACCATGATTCCTAAATTCATTCTAATACTTCCTTTGATGTTCATTAATTATATTTAGTCCTTTTCTACCCTTAGAAGTAATTAAAACTCTCCCTAGGTGCTTAGTTCTGGTTTGGCCAAGACATGAGCAAAGGAAGAAGCTCATGGAATTGTCTTGGTTTTCTTGGGGAGTTTGCCACTTGTGGAGCTTCCTAGATGTCTTAAGAACTCATACACACTTTTAGACAACCTAAATTATCATTAAAAAGTCTCATACATATCAAGGTGCAACAAAATCCCTAACTTTGACAACTTAAATTCTAATGCTTCTCTTTTGAATTTCATTGCATATTCTTGTTTCTCATACTCTAAAACCTATGTTTCTCCCTTGGTTTGGTCAGAATTCATCTCCTATCAGATGGGCTTAAGGTTGGTTGAACACACATGGGAGAAGAGCAAGCAAGAGGAGCATAGAAGGCTACGGAAATTACCTTGATTTAATGCCTTTTTAAGAGCACTTCCACTTGTTTCTAGCTTCTCCTTCAAATTATGATTTCCACCCTCTGAACCAACCATAAGCCAATCCTAGTTGAGTCATTAAAACCATAAGAAGAAAGAGAAGAAAGAGGAAAGTGAGGTTGGTGAAGGATGATGTATGAAAAACCATGAAATTTCTTACCTTTTCTCCTTGAATTTTCTTCTCCTTACTCTCTCCTTTGGTACACCACTCTGATCTTCCCTTGGTTCTGTTCTACACCAGAGAAGGTTGGTTATGAGGAGAGGGCAGAGGTGGGACGTGTTTTAAAGGGGCTAGGGCTCATTTATACAACTTTTTAAAATTGCAATTTAGTCCCTCTTCTTACTTCTTTCCAATTAGGCTCATTTCAACTCCTTTTTGAGAATCATTTTTTCCATCATAAAATTTAGGCCCTCTAACTTATAAAATACTTTTAGTTTCATTCAAATTGGATTTAAAACCTTTCCCAACAAACCAGTCAAAATTTGGGTCAACTAATGCTTTAAAACATAAACTATAGGGGTTTAAACTATTCTAGGGGTTCTTATAATTTTTAGGGCCTCTAAGAATCTTGAGAAACTCAATTTTTCCATTTAAAAATCCATCTTTTGAATTTTATAAAAAGCCCCCAAATTTATGAAAATGCCACTACATATTCATCAAATTTTGTTTAGTTGTTCTGGCTCCATTTTCAGAGCATCTTTGCCCTTGTATTCTCATTCTTTAATATTTAGATCATTGCTCTAATTTTGTTTGGCCTCAACTCTTCCCATTTAGGGGACTACTTTTATAACTTATTAGTTTCAAGCTGTTTATAAAGAAACTAGGAATTACACATGACATCATCAGAAACTTGTTAGGCTTAACTAATCTCAACTTGAGGCCAAGGAAGAGCTACTGCACTTAATTCTATACCTTAGGGAGCTAGGAGCCATCACATAAACCTTTCACATATATATAGTAATCATATAGCTCATTTGGACAACATAATGAAATATATCTCATGAAAAGCATCAAGTAATAACACACACAAGTATTTTAACTCATTCAAGTATTCAAATGCATGCAAGAAAGGGAGATGAAATTATCTTAAGATTTGTGGAAATGTAAAATGTCACTAACCCACTTAGTCTTGCCTTTTCTCTTAGCTTTCTTTCACTTGGCAACCACACTTAAGTTTGTTTGAGCTAAATGGGCCTACACATAGCAATTACTATGTAAATTAACCCAATTGAACTCATTCTAGGCCTTATTATCTCTATTTAATTCCATTAAACCTAAGGTGACACATAAAGCCAGTTTAGGCCTATTATAAAGCTACACTTGATTTTTGCTTTCCAAACCCCAAACTCTTGTTTTCTACAAGTCTTATAATTCCAAAAAAACTCATTTGAATCATTACATGCTTGATTAGAGGGGTTTAATACCAACTTGCTTCATTAACCCAATTTAGACCTTAAAAATTTAACTTTTAATCTAGAGTTCCTAAATTTAATCTAATGGTTTCATAATTATTTATTCATCATATCTAAGTTTTTAAATTCATTAGAACTCAAAGAAATACTCCTAGGTGCCTTACCCACTTCTTGGCCAAGACCACCATTCTTAAGGCACTATATGGAGTTTTGTTGCTCCCTTATTAGATTTTGATGCATATTTATATTCCTTAGTCTCTCTATAATCTAATTATACTTTCCTATGGCTTAAACTATTCTCCTAGAGTTTCATGTTTCCTTAGGTGCAATTAAAACCCTAATTTCCCTATCTTGAATTCTAAAGCTTCTCTTTACATTATAATTGCATAATCTTATTCTCATGCCTTAAAACCTTTAGTTCTATCTTATTTCCATGCAAAACACATTCACTTCATATGGGACTTGTTTTGGCCAAACATACAAAGAGAGGAGAAGCCAAGAGGAAACCAATTTCTCACTATGAATTACGACACCATATTAAAGCTTATCATAAGGAAAAATTGCTGCAATGTTTATTTTCCTCAAATCCTCTCCTTCTTCCAAACATTCAGCTATGAAAACCCTCTTTTTATAAAACTGAAACTACTAGGAAAGAGAGCTTGAACCAAACATTCAGCTATGAAAACCCTCTTTTTATAAAACTAAAACTACTAGGAAAGAGAGCTTGAAGAGGAGAAACAAGTGACAAAGGAAGTAGCATGAAAAAAGGGCAGAAAGCTTACCTTTCTTAGCTTGTTTTCTCTCTTCTTCTCCCTTGCTCTTAGGCGACTTGGAGGGCTAGACCAAAAGAAGATGAAGTCAGTTAAAGGTCCATAGAAGTGGCATGATTTAATAAGGAAGGAAAGGAGGTGGCTTATAACTTTTCAAAACTTCTCATTATGCCCTTCCACTTCAAGACCTCCTTTTGCACTCATTTTAGCTCTTTTTCTTAGAACCATCTTTTCGATATGAAAATTTAGGCCTTTTAATTTATTAAAAACATTTAATTTCAATTTTATGAAGTTTGGAACCATCCTAAATCATTCAGTCAAAGTTTAGATTAACCAATAACCTAAAATGTACATTAGAATGGTTTTGGCCATTTTGATGGATGATTTTTAGGGCCTCTAAGAACTCTAAGAAACTTAATTTTACCATTTAAAACTTTCTTTTTTGAGTTTCTAAAAAGTTTCCTAAAATTATGATTTTGTCTCTGCCCTTTCAGTTAAATTTATTTAGCCATTCTGGCTTTAGTTTCAGGCCATCTTTAACCTTGTATCTTCATTTCTAGATGCCTGGTTTATTATTCTAACCTTGCTTAATATCTCCTTTTATTATGGGGTCTTCCCTTTGTATTTCATCGATTTTAGTTCAGTTTGAGGAAGACTAAGAATTAAATGTGGCTAGAGAGCAGATACCACATAAAGGATTAACAAAAGATGTAGATGTAGAAATTTGCTATAGAGGATAGGAAACTATCTAACTTTGAACTAAAGTCATCTGTCTAACCATAGAAGAAAGGCTCATCTAAAGTGTTTTGCATCTTCTGTTAGGTCAAATCATACTGAAGAGTATATATCTCATCAATATCTTTCACTAGCTGCAACATCCTAGTCCCAAACTACTAACCATTTTGAGCCATTGTAGAAATAAGATCTCGGGCTACCTCTAAAGTCAAATCAACCAAGGCACCACCTAATGCAACATCAATCATATTTCTATTTATAAGTAAAAGCCCTTCATAGAAATATTAAATCAATAACTTATCAATAATCTGGTGGTGGGGACAGCTAGCATAAAGTTTCTTGAATCTTTCCCAATTTCATAAAGAGTTTCTCCTGCCATCTGATGAGTACCACAGATTTCCTTTCCAATGAAGGTTGTACAAGATGTAAGAAAAAATACCTCCAAAAAAAGGCATTTAAATTGATCCCAAGAATTAATAGTATCAAAAGGAAGATAATATAGCCAATCCTTAGTTATGCCATCTAAAGAGAAAGGAAATGCCCTAAACTTAATCAGTTTTGCTGAAAACTCCTTGTGGTTTCATAGTGGAGCAAACAACATGAAATTCCTTCAAATGCTTATAAGGATCATCTCTTGCAAGTCCATGAATTTTTGGAAGTAAGTGAATCTATCTAGAATTAGACTCAAAATTTGCATCTAATTATAGGTATTGAATACAAAGATTTTGATAATGCACATTAGAAGCAGCAAGTTCTTTAATGGTTCTAGCATACATATTACCATTCAAATTCCAATTAACATTCAAGTTAGCTTGTGCATACATATTCATGTTAGCATTTACTTGCTCTTGTTCAACCATATTTCAATCAGAAAAATAAGGTACACAACCAAGTCCTTGCACGCATGAGAATTGCTAATTTCCATATACTTTTTCCCTTCTAATTAGGCATTTTGATGATAATTGGCTTAACAGACTTAATTGGAGAATAATTGATTTTAGTGGCCATTTCTGCACTCAAGGAATTTATTTACAAAATTATTGAATTTTAATAGATGAATATATTTTAAATAATTTTGTGGATATTTATACTTAATATTTTCCATTCTTTTATGTAGATTTTATTGGGCAAATGATGCTTGAATGAGAATTTGATTTAAAGAAGAGAAGGAGAAGAGTTGGGCTTTAAGTGTACTTTTTGTTAGGCAATTAAAATTGGAATGGGAGGAATAAATCACATGGGTTCTTCCCTCACAAAACCACACAGCACTAGTCACTTTTCCACGTAACTTGTACATACACAAACACATGCATAGTAGCTTTCTCATATCACTTCACTCCACGAAGCACTTGAACAAGGCACAAGTCATCATTCACATTGCCATAGGTTCCACATACATACAAACCACACATCCAGCTCACTTGTGCATGGCTTTATGCATAAACACGTAACACATCATTCTTACGGGTCAACCACTTGCATGTCCAAAAGCACCAACTCACCATTCCACATAGCTCTAGTTCTCTTCCATCAACACAAGACACACACAATGCCATGGGTCCAGGATTTACACACATTGCATTGCCCATGGAATTGGGGCTGGACAAAACATGATTCAAGAGAAGAGCAGAAGGTGAAAAGAAGAGCAAATAATTCATGTGGATGAAGCATGGATTTGAAATAAGGGAAAGTGCTCACGTGGAAGATTTTGATGTGGAAATGAGGAAGAAGCTGGGTAGTTCTTATGTAAGCTATAGGTTATAGGAGGAAAGAATGAAATACCTGAGGAAGAGCATATGGGTAGTGTAATATCTGGTTTTTGTTAAACAACAGAAATGGATACATTTTCAAAGCAAGTCCTTCGAAATGAATTAGTTAAGGTCCTGAAAAATTTGGGTAGCATTTTAGACTCATAAAAATGATAATCTAAGGCTCAGATGGAAAGAAAAATAGAGCTAGAATAAAGAAACAAAATTAAATGAAAGACTTATAAAACGTAATGGCATTTTGATAGTTTTGAGTAAATTTTAGAATTCACACAGGAGAGCTTTTTAAATGAAAGTTTTAAGTTCTCTGGGGTTCTCAGAGGTCCTGAAAACTATGGGAAGTCCTGTGATAGTTAAAACACGGGAGGGCTTTTTTGATGAATTTGTTTATGAAGGTTTTAACTCCAATTTGAGTGATTCCAAAGACATTTTACTAAATTGGGAACCTAAATTTTATAATGAAAAAGACAGTTCTCAAAAAAGAGCTAAAACAAATTAGAAACAAAAATTCCAAAATAAAAAGGCAAAATTGAGATTTTTGAAAAGTCTTTCTTAAAACCACCCCTATATATATGGCACCCCACCTCCTCTATAACGTCCGATTTTTGTTAAATGATGGAAACAAACGCGTTTTCAAAGCAAGTCCCTCTAAAATGAATTAGTTAAGGTCTTAAAAAATTTGAATAACATTCTAAACTCCTAAAAATGAGAATTTTAGGCTCAAACAGAAAGAAAATTGGAGTTAGAATGAAGAAATAGATTTTGACGGAAAACTTACGAAACGTAATGGCATTTTTATAATTTTGAGCAAATTTTGGAATTCACATAGGAGGACTTTTTCAATGGAATTTTTGAGTTCTCTGGGGTTCTCAGAGGCCTTGAAAACCATGGGAAGCCCTGGGATAGTTAAATCCCCTCTGGGGGATGTTAGCCAACGTCAATGTACCCAAACTTTGACAAATTTGTTTGGGAAGGTTTTAACTCTAAGTTGAGTGAATCCAAAAGCATTTTACTAAATTAGAAATCTAAATTTTATAATGAAAAAGACAGTTCTCAAAAAAGAACTAAAACAAAGTAGAAACAAAAATGCCAAGAACGAAGGGCAAAATAGAAATTTTTGAAAAGTGTTTCTTTTTCCCACCTATATATATGTGGTGCCCCACCTACTCACCCATTTAGACATAATTGTTTCAGTCCTAATTCAAAGGAGAGAGCTAGGGTTTAGGCACACCAAAGGGAGAGAAGAAGAAGGAAAAATCAAGTCCAAAAGGTATAGATTCTTAGTAGTTTTCTATGCTTTCTTCCATCCAAACCTCTTCTCCTCCATTCTCCTTTGTTTCCTTTAATTATAATGAAGTTTATAAATATGTTTAAAGGGAGAAATTAAGGGAAAAATTCAGATTTGAAGAGAGAAGCCCAAAGAAGACAAGATTCAAGTGATAAAAAGCAAGAAAACAAGGTAATTTCTTCTTCCATGGTTGCTATCCCTTGCTCCTCTTCCTTCACCATTTTGCCCCACTCAAGAAACCCTAGGAGGACTTGGTTTTTAGTCAAAACCAAGGGTGATTCTTAGGAAAAAGGATGTGGAGATTAGGAATATGCAAAAAGAATTAACAAATAGCCATGAAAATTCAAGATGCAATATCTAGAATTTTAAGTGTTCCTTCCAAAATTTGATTTGATCTCTTAATTCCTATGCCTAAATAAGTATTTTAATGAGCTCCTAAGATCCCTAGAAGTCTCCCCATGTGCTTCCTCCACCAAGAGAACAAATCAAAGTCCATAAAGCCTAAAACCTAGCATAGGTTCGGTCAAGAGAGGTTCATATACCTAGGGAGAGTTTTAAATTTTTCTAAACCCATTTTTGAGTCATATATGATGAATGAATATGAGAGAAAGCCTTTGAAAAAATTTAGAAACCATAGAAAGTGAGATGGTGCTTTATGTTCCATAATATGACCTAAAGAATCAACATGTTGTTAAACTCTTTATTTTAATTGTGTGATGACTCCAAGAGGCTTAAAAGGAGTCAAAAATCATATTTGAAAGGAAAGAATGGAGTCTAGAACTTATGTGAGGGGTGTTGTTTCATTAGGTGCATTTTGGAACCATAAAGGGGTTTATAGGTTAAGCTAAAGTCTAAGCAAGTTATATGGCTTTAGAATTTATTTCATGAACCTAATTAGCTTCCATAAATTATGTTTAGGCCAAGAGAAATCATCCCCACACATTTTTGTGTGTGAGACCGAGAAAGGGAGCATTCTTCTAAAGAGAAAAGTGTGTGGCTGCTTCCAAGGTAGCTCACTCCTCCTTCTCTCATACATGATTGCTTGCTTTACTTGTCTTTGAATGTGTGTATGTATAACACCATATATTTCTAGCTCATTTCATACTATATCTATGCCTCACATCAAGCAATTCATATAAGAGGCAAGAAAAATGGCATTATTTTAATGCATCTCTTAGCGTTATGTCACATATAAAAATTTCATTCAGTGTCATGTAGACTATATGAGCTCATACATCACATTCTCATATTTAATTACATGAATAAAACTCATTTGCATCATTAAAAGTGGCCTACATCTCATGGAACTCAAAGGGAAGCATGAAATACATACATATATTTTTGGCTAGATTTTTCACATTTCTGTCATAAATTTTGGAAAATCATAACTAATTCTAGAAAAATCAAAATCAAGTATTCTTAGCTATTATGGGAAGCTACACATTTCTACTTCATGCTAAAAATATGTCTAGACTATAACATTCAACACAGAGGATGTTTGACATTTGAAAATGTCCAAAGGTCTAGTTGTCCACTGATGTTATTATAGAATTCTATAGAAAACTTTAAAAATGTCCAATTAATTGCAAAAAAATCCAATCTATGAAAATATACCAATCTGGAAAGCTGTGGATGCTAGCTAGAGGGAAAAAATAATTCTATATTAGTTCAGGGATTCCAAACCTCGAAATCTAATAAAAAAATAACTAAGGTCGAGTGAAGTTCCTGATACTGGACAGATTCTTTGAAAATTCATATCTCCCCCTCTAGACATCCAAATGAGGTTCTTCTAGCTGGCATGAGTCACTAGGAATATCTAGTTTCTCTATATAAAATTTTGTAGCAATTGGACATCATTTGGGCCCTGTGTGACAGATTTCATTTTTGGACCTGAGTAAACAGTGACATGACCAAAACCAGAAAATTTACCAACTTTGAAAATTTATCAAAAATTCTGTAAACCTCCAAAAATTACGTTCTTTAGATTCCAAAAAACTCTCAACAAGCTCTAATTGCATGCCAAATATCATATCAAGAAGAGTTTGTTGGACAAAAAGTAATATAGAGTTCCATTATGGTCAAATTTGGCTCCATAAGGGATACCAAAATGTCCAAATGACTTTCCTTGGGATTTGGCACCTCTTGGGCAAGTCTAAAAGCATAATTAGGACTTGTGTAAGCTGCCCAATTGGTCCCAACCCTCATGCCTCTCATTTTGGCCATCTCATCCACACTTATACATAATTGCATAATATAATGTTTGATTTTTCGAAAAATGACGAAAATGAGTCAGTTTCCAAAGGAAGTCTCCTGGATAGAGAAGTTTGATACCAACTAAAATTAGGATCAAATTCTAAATAATAGAAAATGAGGATTTGAGGTTTAAGATGCCTGAAAACCAGAGCCAGAGAAACTCAGAAAATTTGCCAAAAAAAGTAAGGGCATTTTTGTAATTTTTGAAAAATTTTGAAAACTTACAAGAGGGATTTTTAAATGAAAATTTTAAGCCTTTTAGGTTCTTAGAGGCCCTGAAAATCATGGAAAGTCCTAGAGTAGTTGAAACCCCTCCGGTGAGCAAGTTCAGCAAAGGTTGACAAAAACTTTGACTGAATGGTTCGGAATGGTTTTAAATCCAATTTGAGTGGTTCCAAAGGCATTTTATAAGTTAGAAAGACTAAATATTATGATGGAAAAGATGAATTTTGAAAAGGAGTTAAAATGGGCCTAAAATGAAAAAGCCAAGAATAGGGACTAAAATGCAAAAAGGAAAAGTTACTTTTTGCTCTCTTAAAACAGATTCCAGCCCTCCCTAAGCTGCACCAATGTTTTACCCATTTCTGAAACTGCTAAAAACTCCAGCCAAGGCATCATGTGGAAGGAGAAACAACGAAGGAGAAGAAGAAGCCTTGAATAGGTATAAAAGGGTGTGTTTTCTTCCTTTTGTCTTTACAAATATATTCTCCTCCTTCTCCTCCATATTTCCATGGGTTCAGAATGTATTTTGATGCTATGTTGGTTCTGGTCCAGCAAGGAGAAGTTAGGATTGGAGGGAAGGCTTGGGTGCAAGAGGAAGCCACTTGGAAGAGCAAGAATTTAAGGTAGGTTCCCATTCCTTTCCATGGCTTTTCTTGCACTTCTTACTTGTTCTCCTCCATATGAATTTTGTGCAACCTGTAACACCATCATTTCTAGCTCATACCCATCATGCCTTACATGCTCATATGAGATATAGGAAGAATAAAGTGAAATCCTCCTTATTGGATTCATACATTTACTTAGAGTCGCGATATGGTTAAAAAGTCACTTCAGTGTTACATGGACCGTGTGAGCTCATTCTATGCATCCTCATATTTAATTACACCATTACAACTTATTTTAATCCTAAAAACATGCTTTTAGCCCATGGAAACCAAAAAGAGGTATGGAACATGCATGTTCACTTTCGGCCAAGCTTGGCCTCATTTCTGGGCAAAGTTTGGAAAATCAAAAATAAATCTAGAAAAATTGAAAACATGCATTCTTGGTCATTCTTGAAATCTTATGATGTCTACTTCATACTAAAAATATGTAGAACTCTTAAAATCTCACACATAAAGCGTTTGACATGAGAAATCATCTGAAGGTCGGAGTAGGTCCTGCTACTATCACAGTTTACTGATATGAACTTAAAAAATGTCTAACTAATTCCACAAAACTCCAATGCCTACAAATGATATCAATATGAAAATATGTGGATGTTAACTAGAGAGAAAAAATATCTCTAGATCAGTTCATCAAGCCAACCTCTTAGAAATCGATGGAACAGTACCTCTGGTCAGGCAAGATGATTGATACTGGGCAGAACCTTCGAAAATGCTTATCTTCCTCTATAGACCTCCAAATGAGGTGCTTCCATTTGCTACAAGTCTCTGTGACTATCTAGTTTCTGTCTATAAAATTTCGTAGCCATTGGACCATGTTTTCCCCTCGGATGACACAATTTCATACCTGACCAAATGAACAGTGCTTATATGAATCCGAATTTCTGATACCAATTTTGAAAAATCATAGAAAATTCCACATACCTCCAAATGAACTGATCTTGAGCTTCCTGAAAGGCTCTAGAAAAGATCTAGTCACATGCCAAATTTCAAGGCAAGAAGAGGTCATTTGGTTAAACTTGGACATCATGGGGCAAAGTGACCAATTTCTCTTGCTAAAGAGGGCTCCAAGGGTTCAAATTGGCTTCTCTTGCTCCTAAGGCTCTATGAGCACGTGGGAAAATATCAACATAGACTATTAAACATGGCTCAAATGTCTAAAAACCCAGATTTGGAAAACTCACTCTCCCACACCAACACATACCCCCATGTGGACAATGCTAAGATCTTACTATTCATTCTATAACTTGCTACATCATTCAAGATAGTTCTCATTCTTATACATATATGATAAATACATTCATTTACAAGTATTCATACATGCTACATCATGTACATCATTAAAGTACACCTCTTGACTTAACTACAATATAGTGACAAAATGGCTCTTTTACAATTTCTTTACCGAATTCCCTAGCTTCAAGCTTGGTGGCTCTCATCTCTTATCTCACTTGGTCCACCTAGCATGCTAGGATGGTAGAGAGGGGGAGTGAGATTCAAAGAATCTCAGTAGTTCATCTCTCATTCAATCATACATAAAGCATGCAAACAAGTCTCACAAATGTGTGCATGGGCATATTAGCATGTGAAATCATAAGAAAAGCATTTTCAACATTTGAGTAGGCCATACATAACATTCAAAAGCTTGCAAAGCAAATGGATTAGCCTCATCCATTCACTTGTGGATTTTGAACTTCCCTCACCCATTCTTTAAGAGGTCCTTAGACTCAACCTTACTCTTGGGAGTCAACCTCACTTTTAGGAGACTCTTTATTTTGTCTCAACCAACTTTAGGGTTCTTGACTCATCCTCACCGTAGCTAGAGGGTTGTTGGCTTTTCCATACTTAAGCAAAGCAAAGCAAAGCAATCACATAGTACATCATTGAAATACATAAGGCATCATCATGCTACCATACTTTTCATAATTTAAAAACATACATACATACATGCAAGACAATGTAAGCACACATCTATGCATGAGAGAAGGTGGAGAGAGCTACCTTATTGACTAATAACAAGCTTTCCCTTTCAATTTGTCTCCTCCCTTGTTGATTTCACAATCACCACTAGATAGGAGTGTTTCTCTTGAGCCTAGATACACAAAAGCATGGAATTACTCTCTTAACACTTTATTCATAAAGCTAGGGATTTCTTTCTAGCAACCCTACCAAGCATATAAGAGCTAGGGGTTCTTTCTCTCACTAGAAATTCACCAACTATCATTCCTCTCTCAAACTCTCAAGAAAGGAAATCAAGGAAGTGAAGCTACATGAATTCTAACCTCCCTCAAGAGTGGTTTTCCACTTTCCCTCTTCTGAACCAAGCCCAAAACATAGCTACTTCAACCACCAAAACCATAGGAAGAGAGGACAAGGAGAGAAGAACAATATTCTAAGAGAAAAGCCATGCAAATCTTACTTTTTTCTTGTTCTTTGATAAGTATGATTTTTATACATTTTAATCCTTTTAACTTAAACATTTTAGTACTCAAAATTGGCTTTAAGGGTCTAATTAGATGAAATTTGATTTTAGTAGCCATTTTCTATATTTGAGGAATTAAGTTACAAATTATTGGATTTTAATGCATAAATTTATCTTAAATAATTTTGTGAAAATTCCTATTTGATTTTTCCCACTCTTTTGTGCAGAATTTTTATGGACAATTGGTATTTGAATAGGAGATTATTTTGGAGAAGAAATGGAGGTTTGCCAAGTCCAAGGAAGCCATGCATTCCATCCTCTCATCCTCACATCTCTCACCCACTTGGTTTGCACATACATATCACGTATGGGTCTCTCTCTATGGAACATGAACATGTTGTAGCTACTGAAACAAGAAGCATGGAGAGCATGCAGAAGCTATGAATAAATGAAGCTAGAAACGAGAAGAAAGCTACAGGTTTCACATTGAGGCAGCACTTGGTTTGACGTGGGCAGCTTGAGTTTATGTGCATGCAAGAGAAAACTGAATTGACACGAGCTAAAGCTGGGAGCATGTGGAATGAAAATGCAAAGACGTTGAGCTGCAAAGAAGGAGTGAAAGAGCTTGGTTTTAACATTGAAGTAGCTGAAGCAAGAGCTGGAGATTATTAAGCTTAAGTTTACGTGGAAGGAGAAGAAAGCTTCTTCATTCATTCAGGCTGGATATCACGAGCAGAAGGAAGGAGAAAGAGGCAGCTGTGTGAAGAGAAAATGCATGGAAAATATGTGGAAGAATTCATGTATAAGCTGGAGATTGGAAGAACAAAGAATAGGCATGAATCATGAAGACGCTGGAATGTTTGGAAGCTCACACTCATGCAGAAACAGCTGGAAACGAATGAAAGAAGCTGCACATAAGCTAGAACAGAAGCTGGAAGACGCTGCATGAATAAGCAAGCATGAGGTAGTTTTGAGCTGGGCAGAACGTGGATTAATGAAGCTTGCATGAGCTGGGAAGGAAAAGCTGAAGTTGAAGCGAGAAACACGAGCAAGGGCTGCTGCTTCTTTCATCTTCTGGACTGCATCGAGAGACAGACGCTGGACTGAACGAGAGGGCTGGATAGCAACATGAAAAATGCATGAAGAAGCAAGTGGATTATTATATTCAATGGGGCCCACACTATCTGCAATGCAAGGTTGTGATATATATATTAAAAGAAGAAGTTGAGCACATGGAGAGAAGCACATGAACAGCACGTAGCTAGGAGGAATGACGTGGAAGAACCATGCATGAAGAAAACAGAAAACGCTGGATCGAGAAGCTTGGGAGATGGCGTTTATAATTTGCTGAGCACGTGATTCATTAAAGGATTTAGCTACGGGCAAAAGAAGTAAAATGAGGTAGCACAAGAACATGGAGTTTAAAGAAGGTTGATGTGGTTTTGCATAAGTCTAAATTAAAGACGCTGAACATAAGCAGAAGAGATGTGAATGACGTGAGAACTCAATAAGCTTTCCACGTGAAGCAGAACGAAGAGAAGCACGTGAATTTTAAAGGAGATAGAAGCTTCATTCAGCACGCCTCCTTCATTCAATTTGTACCCTCATCCATTCGCACTATACAACTCATTCACGCCTCAAACTCTCAGCAAATTTTCGCCTATATATAGATGCAATCATCTCATTCACAAAAACACCATTCATCGTCCATCCATACACCATCCATCCACCATCAAACCATCCATTCCATCCAACCATTCCATCGTCCACTCCATCCTCTTCTCATTCCCATTCATTCCATCTTCCATCTACATTCCATGAAGTTCTAATCCATCTTGAGGCTAGCTAGGAGGAATCCTTGGAGAAGCTTGAATCCATGGAAGAATAATTCAGAATTTTGGCTAAGAATTTCCTTATTTTTTCCTACACTTTTTCTCTTTCATTTATTGTCTTGGTTAAGTTGTATTTGATAGGGAATTTGTGTAATTATAATTAGTGGCTGGTTAGACACTAATTATGAAGTATTTTTGTTGATTAATTTCAATATTATTTGACTTCCCATGTATGCTTCGAAGGTGTTCGATAAAATACATGAGTGAGCTTAATTGTTTAATTTAAAGATTCCTTAATGTTTAGTTAGTTAATTAAATATTTAGGATGATTCAGAGGCTAATCAAATTAGTTAATCAATCAAATTTGATGTTCATTAATCCTAAAACAAGAATTGACAATTTAATTTGGATGTGAGGTTTCACTTCAACATTAGATCATCAATCTCTTGTATCTTGAGTGGTTACCCAAGATAATTTGTTATGAACACGATTAGGAACTCTTAGACCAGAATTAATCACAATTAGATTAGGATAAGGATAGTGGATACCAAGGGACGAATCCAAAGCTAGTCACAAGACCATAATTCACCAAGTTAGATAGCAATTAGGAATTTTAATTCAATTTAGTTTTTACTTAGTTTAATTAAATCAAAATTCCCTTTGTTTAGGAAATTTTAGAGTCTTCTAACATTTAAAAAACTCAATTAAACATTGAACATCAATTCCAAGGGAGATGACCTAGGTTGTGCCATTAACTACATATTTTATCAACCTACTATTATTTTGAGGGTTGTACGACAAGCCACTCATTCTTCCTTCCTTCTCTAGGTTTCTCTCTCTCACCTCCGCCTTTTTCTCTGCCTTAGAGAGAGCTTAAGTCAGTTACAAAGGGAAAGGAGGAGTTTAGAGGCTTTAAAAAGTTAAATTCTCTTTTTTCACGCTTTTCCAGACTAACCCTCGCTATAGTGAGGCATAACCCTCGTTACGGCGAGCAACGCCCTAGTTTTTGTATAGGGTGCCCGCACTCGCTATAGCTAAAAGCATTTTCGCTATAGCTAGACCATTTCTCGCTATAGCGAATAGGTACATTCGCTATAGCTAGCAGACTTAGAAAATTTTCAGCCCTTCGAAAATTTTTCAGCTTTTTTTTTCTTCTTCTTCTTTTCTTCTTTCTTTTTTTCCTAGTTATTACATTCCAAACACATTTACAAAGCCACCAGACATATTGTCCCCTGGTTCGTAGGTCTTTGACCCGGCCTTCCCAAGGGTTTTGTCGCTTTCCAAGCTTCGAGGGCTTGGTTACCTAGCCTTCGCTCAAGGAAAATGCACGTTTGGTGGGGGAAGCTTCACCCCCACTTATAAGGCCTTAGCCCAGGACCTTCCTATCCGATGTGAGACTTTACACAACCTAGAGCCCATCCAAAGGGAGTTGAATTTTGACCATATCAAGGGAAGAACAAGTGATTTAGAGAGTGGGAATTTAGAATAGACAAGTGGAAACAAAAAAGGAGCCTTAAAATTCAAGTTAGCACAACTTGAGGCTTTGAAATAAATGATGAAATCTGATTTTTCCTAGAGGTATTATAGCTTATGTAAGACATGGTTTGAGTCCCTTAGACCCCTAGGAAGTTACATATGTGACATTCCTTCCAAGAAAACAAAGCAAAGTTCAAGGGCTCTTTTCAAGATGTATATCTCGACCACACAAGGTCTGGTCACCTAGGGAGTATTTTAATTTGTTCTAAGCCTAAAATGGGACTTCTTATGATGGTAGAAGGTGGGAGGAACCCTTGGGAAAAATTTAGAAGCCATGGATTGGGAGATGAGGCAATGGCTTCCATAATGTGACCTTATGAAGTAATTTGTGTTTAGGCTTTTGTAAATGAATATATAATGGCTCCAAGGACCTTAAATGAGGTCAAGAGGCCTAGAAATGAGAAGAGAATGGAGTCAAGAACTTGAATCATGATAGTTGCTTCAATAGGCTATTTATGGAGCCATTATGTGACTTATGGAACCAAGTATGTTCTTAAGAGTAAATTAAATGCTTTAGCTTGTTTCAAGAATATAATTGAGTGTTATTCATGATGTTTAGGCCAAGGAAACTGACCCCACCTAAGTGTTCTTGTGGAACTGAAAAAGGGAAGGAGTAAGGTAAAGTAAAGCTTGCATAGATAACAAGGTAGCTCTTTTCTCCTTCTTTCATGCATGCTTGAGTGTTTTTCTTGTCTTGAATGTGTGTGTGTATGTTTAAAGTCATGAAATATGTTTCTAGCAAACATTCACATGCCATGATGTCTTTGATGCTTTGCTTATGTATTGAAATGATGCTTGATGAATGCCTTTGGTTTGCTTGAGCTTGGTGAAGCCAAAAGTCCCTTAGTTAGGGTGAGGATGAGCCAAGAGTCCCTAAAGTTGGGTGAGACAAATCCAAAAGTCTCTAGCAAGAGTGAGGCTTAGTCAAAAGTCCCTTGAAAATGGATGAGGCAAGTCCAAAAGTCCCAAAGAGAGTGGGTGAGGCTAAACCAATGCTTTGGCAAGCTTATGTATGTTATTTGTGTCCTTATGAATGAAGAGAATGCTTTATGTATGATTGAGAATTTCACGTTGGCATACATGCATCTAGAGTTGAAACTTGCATCAAGTATGTGTGTTTGAAAGGGAGATGAGCTATTGAAATTCCTAGAATCTCACTCTCCCCTTCCCATTACTTAATATGTCTAGGTGGATCAAGAGAGCAAGGAAATGGGAGCCACCACACTTGGAAGCAAGAAGATTAGCAATGGAGTTGTAAAATATTTGTATTATAGCCATATGATTGTCACATGATGTATCTAGACAATGTATATGATGTATGAGCTTATGAATATTTGTAAAAGTATGGGTATATTGTATATGTATGAGAACTAGACTCGTGTGAAGGATATTTCATGAATTTGACTTGGATATGCCAAGTTATACAAGTATGGCTCTTGTGTATATCTTGGTGTGGATGAGTGAGATTATGGAATCTGGGTTATTATCCCTTTGATACATGTTTTATAGAGTATTTTAATGCTTTCCCACATGCTCATGTGGCCATAGAATGAGAAGAGGCAAAAATGGACCCCTTGAGACCCCATATGAAGCTTAAAAAGGGCATTTTGCAACCCTATGTCACAAACTAACCAAATGGACAAATTTACTCATGAAATTTGGCATGCATGTAGAGCTCACCTAGATATTTTTGGGAAGCTAAAGTGCATAATTTTTGGAGGTCTAGGGAATATTTGGTGAATTTTTGAACTTAGGAATTTTTCTGATTTTGGTCAGTGTACTGTAGCTTTGGTCTGAATATGTATCTGTGTCAAACATGGGGCAAATAAGGTCCAATGGTCCTTAAATTTCTTGTGAAGAAACTAGACATGTACAGAGAGCTATATCAACTAGAAGCACCTCATTTGGAGGTCTAGAGAGAGAGAAATGAATTTTTGAAGTTAGAACTCACTGTCAGTGATGCAGCAGGACCCTTAGCACTATTCCATCGAGTTTCTCTAGTTTAATGTCATTTTCTGGGTCTGGAACTATTTTTACCTTAATGTAGACATCTGTAGCTTTCCATATTGGTATAGTTTACTTGACTTGGAGTTTTTGGGAATTAGTTATGAATTTTTAAAGTCTATATCAGTAAGTTGTAGCAGAACTCAAGGGCAGCCGGACCTTTCATACTTTTCAGTTGTCAAACACAGTACATCTGGGTGTTTTCATACCTGTAATTATTTTTACCTTATATTAGACAATACGGAGATTTCTCGGAAAGCTATCATTTGCCTCATTTTGAGTTTTCTAGAATTAATTATGAGTTTCCAAAGTCTGCCCCAGAAAACTGAAAATTGGAACCCGTGACAAAAATTCTGATGTGTTCCAAACCTTCAAACCCGAGTTTCTTGACCTAAATGGCTATGAATCTAATATTTTTTAATATGTTATGGTCTAAGAGGAGTTGAGGATCAATTCATGGGCTTTGAAAGTGATTTAATGCTGAGCTAGAGGTTCTTAGTAGTGTGCTTCCCATTGTTATGTGTTATATGTGCAAGTAAATTGTGTGAAAAGTTCAAGTAGTGCAAAATGGACCTCAAGAGCTTATGTAATGATATTCTTGCTTTGAATGAATGTTGTTTGGATATTATATAGATAAAATTACTTAAACCAAAGTGGGATTGAACCGTGTGGGTTTGTTTATGTGATTTCGGTCCATATGCTACGCTTTGAAAATACACATACACACATTCTAAGACAAGCTAAGCACACATCCATGCATGAGAGAAGGTGGAGAGAGCTACCTTGTACACAATTACACACCTTTTCTCTTGAATCCAAGCTCCCATTTTTGGCCACACACATACAAAAGTGTGGGGAAAGTTTCTCTTGACCTAAACACAATTTATGAAAGCCAATTAGGTCCATGAACTCAATTCTAAGGCCATACAATTTGCTTATACACTAGCTTGCCCTATAACCCTCATTATGGTCCATAAATGCAGACAATGAAGAAAACACCCCTCAATTAAATTCTAGGCTCTATTCTTCTCTTTTCAAATATGATTCTTGACTCCTTTTAAGCCTCTTGGAGTCATCACACAATTAAAACAAAGAACCTAACTACATGTTGTTTCTTTAGGTCATAATATGGAACCTAAAGCACTAACTCAATTTCTATGAGTTTTAAATTTTTTCCAAGGTCTCCCCTCACTTTTATTCATTATATATGACTCAAGAATGGGCTTAGAAAAATTTAAAACTCTCCCTAACTACACAAACCCCTTTAGGCCGAGGCTATGGAGGAAATGGGGTTTCTTGGAGTTTGCTTTATTTTCTCAAGGGAGGATGCATGTGGGGAGCCTTTTAGGGATCTTGGCAGCTCATTCAAACTCTTATTTAGGCCTAGGAATCATCATACACAATCAGATTTTATAATGTACAATTGAAACCCTAGAAATTGCATCTCGAAATCTAATGGCTTTTTTATTAATTCTCTTTGCATATTCTTAATCTCCATACCCTTCTTCCTTAGAATCACCCTTGGTTCTGCCTAAAAATCAATTCCTCCTAGAGTTTCTCATGTTAGGCGAAATGGAGGAGGAGAGGAACTAAAGGTAGCAACCATAGGCAGAGAAATTACCTAGTCTTCTTGCTTTTTCTCACTTGAATCTTGCTTTCTCCAAGCCCCTCTCTTCAAATCCGAAAGTTCCCCTTAATATCTCCCTTAAAACAGATTTAAAAACTTCATTTTAATCAAAGGAAACAAAGGAGAATGGAGGAGAGGAGGTTTGGATGGAAGAAAGCATAGAAAACTACCAAGAATCTATACCTTTTTCTTGATTTTTCTCCTCCTTTTTCTTCCCCTTCTTGTGAGCCTAAGAGAGCATATCATATTCTATATTTTGAGCAGAAATTTCGTGCTTAAGAACATGGGAGAAGAAAGGAGAAGTGTGTGGGAGTTTTTAGAAACACACTTTTTCAAAAATTTCAATTTTATCCTTCTGTAATGGCAATTTCATTTCGGCTTTGTTTTTAGCTCCTTTTTTAGAACTATCTTTTGCATTATAAAATTTAGGTTCCAAATTTAATAAAATGCCTTTAGAATCACTCAATTTGGAGCTAAAACCTTATTGAATGAACCGGTCAAAGTTCGAGTTAACTAACATTGGAAAACGTCCACCAGAGGGGATTTAACTGTCCTGGGGCTTCCCATAGTTTTCAGGGCCTCTGAGAACCCTGGCAACTCAAAACTTTCATTTAAAAAGCCTTCTTATGTGAATTCCAAAAATTGTTCAAAATTACGAAAATGCCATTATGTTTTGTAAGTTTTCCATAAGAAATTGTTTCTTCATTCTAGCTTCGTTTTTCTTTCCATTTGAGCCTAGGATTCTCATTTTTAGGAGTCTAGAATACTTCTCAAATTTTTTGGGACCTTAACCAAGTTATTTTAGGGAACTTTCTTTTGTATCTAGTGAGTTTTGTTCGTTGACAGAGAAATCGTACGTTACATTTCTCACGTTTTCAGAGAATTGGATGTTACAGTATATGTATTCTAAGCTATGAAAAATGTTCTAGGATGAGCTCTTACTCTATGGTACCTTGATGATGCATTATGTTTTTCAAATGATATTTATGATGTTTGCTTAGGTTGGCTTGATTGTGGTGAAGCCAAGAACCCTTAACCATGGTGAGGATGAGCCAAGAACCCTTAAGATTGGTTGAGACAAAGTAAAGAATCTCCTAAAAGCAAAGTTGACTCCTAAAAGCAAGGTTAAGTCTAAGAACCTCTTAAAAAATGGGTGAGGCAAGTCCAAAATCCATGAATAAATGGGTGAGGCCAATCCACTTGCTTGGCAAGTCTTTGTATGCTATGTATTACTTGCTCAAATGTCGAAAATGCTTCTTGAATTATTGCACATGATAATATGCCCATGCATGCATTTGTAAGACTTGTTTTGCTTCCTTTATGTATGATTGAATGGGAGATGAGCTATTGGGATTCTTTGAATCTCATTCCCTCCTCTCCAATGTTCTAACATGCTAGGTGGACCAAGAGACCAAGGGAATGGGAGCCAACCACATGAGAAATGAGAACTTAACATCAAAGTGCATAGTTTTTGGTTCTTTAAGGCCATATTGATGTCTAATGATGTAATCCATTATTGTATATGGTCTATGACCTTTGAAACATATATAATTATGTTAAGATGTAATGTAGAAATGAGAGGATATGTTGTGTGAATGATAGAATATAATTTGAGTATGTAATGACAAATTGTGCTTCTTGAAAGTTTGATGCAAGTATGTACAAATGCAAGTGAGATGGCCAAATTGAGATGCATGAGATTTGAGACCATTTGGGCAGTTCATACAAGTCATAATCATGCTTTTAGACTTGCCCAAGAGGTACCAAACATTAAGAGAGAATATTTGGACACTTTGGTATCCTATATGGAGCCAAAATTGACCATAATGGAACCCTATGTCACTTTTTATCCAAATGATCTCTTTTTGATCTAGGATTTGGCATGCAATTAGAGCTTATTAAGAGATTTTTGGGAAATTAAAGAACATAATTTTTGGAAGACTAGATAATATTTGATGAATTTTCAACATTGGCAAAAATTCTGATTTTGGTCATGTCACTGTTCACTCAAGTCTGAAAATAAAATCTATCACATAGGGCTCAAATGACTTCCAATTGCCACAAAATTTTATATGGAGAAACTATATATTCCCAATGACTTGTGCCAATTAGAAGCACCTTATTTGGAGGTCTAGAGAGGGAGATATGAATTTTTAAATATTCTTTCCAGTACCAAGCACCCCAACTAACCTCAGGTATTGTTTGATTAGGTTTTGATGTCTAGGTGTGCCTGAACTGGTCTAGAGTTATTTTTTCCCTCTAGATAACATCCACAAATTTCTAGATTGGTATCATTTGCATGGATTGGATTGTTGTGGAATTAATTGGATATTTTGGAAGTTTGCTACATAAACTTGTGACAGCACTAGTGGATAGCCAGACCTCTGGATATTTTTGGATGTCAAACGTCTTATGTGTTATGTTTCATGGTCTAAAATTATTTTTATCATAATGTAGATATGTGTAACTTTTTAGAATGACCAAGAATGCATTTTGAATTTTTTAGAATTAGTTATGATTTTTTAAATTTTGTGACAGAAATGGCAAAATTCTGTCTAAAAATGCATACATATGTTTTATGCTTCCCTTTAGTTTTCATGAGTTGTAGGCCACTTTTAATGATGGAAATGGGTTTTATTCATGTAATTAAATATGAAAATATGATACATGAGCTCATAGGGTCCATGTGACACCGAATGAAATTTTTATATGCGATACAACGCTAAAATTGTCATTATTTTAATGCCTTTTTCTTTGAGATTTTATATGATTCTTAGAAATGAGTTATCTAAAGGCATGAAGTGAGCTAGAAATTATGATGTTACATCCTCACTCATTCAACCACAATTGTTTCTGCCCTAAATCATAAGAGAGAGCTAGGGTTTGAGGAGCACCAAGAGGGAGAGGAAGAGAAGGAGAAAGACAAGGTAAAAGGTATGGATTCTTAGTTGTTTTTCATGCTTTTTCTTTAGCAAACCTTTTCTTCTCCATTTCCCTTTCTTTCCTATGGTTATATTGAAGTTTATGGATTTGTTTTGAGGGAAGAACAGAGGGAAAAATTCGGATTTAAAGAGAGGAGGCCAAGGAAAGGAAGGTTCAAGCAAGAAAACAAGGAAAAACAAGGTAAATCTTCTATCCCAAGGTAGCCACTCCTCCTCCCTCTTCTTCCTTGGTTCTTCCAACATGAGAAGTTACAATAGGGCTTGGATTTTGGGCAGAATCAAGGGTGAATCTGTCAGGAATTTTTAGGATGTGCAGCAGAAAATTAAAACCCCGAATCCCTTCCTATGGATCCATCAATGTTGTTAAAATTGAGTAAATCTAGAAATATTTACCTTTTTCTATCAGATCTTAGGAACTGATCTACAAATCTGCTCCCTCTACTGGTATCCACACGAACAGATGCTCAACTCGAACGGCATGCTAGCGCCTTTTACCAACGTCCATACACGTTCTTGGTAGAGAAGATGCTCTCCTCTTCCTCTCTCTCTCTCTAGGCGTCCGTACACTTTCTATCTCTAGAGTTTTTCTTTTGTTTTATAGTTCTAGGAAACCCAAGTCTCCCACCTTTTTATGGAGGTATCTTATTTGGGTTTCAAATATTTTTAATTAATTTAAAATACATTATTTTAAATCAAATCAAATTTGAATTAAATATATTAGTTTAAATTTAAGTTTATCTAATAGATTTAAATTTTAACTAATTATTTAATATAAATCTTGAACTTAATTCAAATTTAATTTATCTCATAAATTAAATTTAAATTATCATATTAGTTTAAATTTAAATCTATCATATAAATTTGAGTTTAAAACTAATTGATTTAAATTAATTAAAGGATATATATATTTCAAACATAATATATTTCAAATTTTATAAATTATGTATATATATATCAAATATATATATTTATTTATTTATAAAATTCTTCCACCCTAGATTGAACATGACATTCATTGAATCTAAATACAATTTCAGATTCAATGAATTTGGATATTATAGCTCGATTAGACTTGTTCTTGTGTGTGACCCTGTAGGCCCATATGATGTTGGCAGTGGGCTAATTATACTATTTGACCCACAAGTCACAAGTGGCCTCTAACAAGACATTGTGACTGCCCAAATCACATAGGGATCGGTGATCCGATGTAACCTATCATATAACCTTATCACATCTTTTGGTCACACGATATCTAGATCAAGTATGAGGCATGAAAACGTCATTCTCATCTTACTTGATCATCGCTTTCTTGATCTACGTGTAGACTAACAGTACAAATGAAAACCCTTCCATTCAAGCACGGCCATGCATTTCTTAGTCTCACTCATCAAGGGGCCCAGAGATATCTCTTTATTAATCAGAGGGACAAATCCTATCTTGACCACTCATCTTCTTCTACATGAATTCCACTATGCCCGATCATAACCTTTATGATCATCTGGTTAAAGATGACTTTTGACTATGCTAAAAAATAATATTTTTTCATGTTGGGAATTACGGTGATCTCAAGTATAAAGGCTCAGTGACATGGTTATACATAAGATACGTTTATGACTTAATCCATATAGCTCCCTTATGATGGGTCGATCCAGCATATCGTTCCCTAACAAATGCCTATGATTTTGATTCGTATCTATATACATGATTAACACATAATGATTACAAAAAAATCATACTAGCTTAGCTCATCATTATTCCCACAATGATGATCGACTAGAGATATTTAGGATGATTAACATAATTTATCCAAGGACATTATTATATAGAACATGCAAAAAATATAATAATGTAATAAAAGAAAACTCTTATTTCTTAATAAAGTACAATGTTTACAATACAATGATTGGCCTAGGGCACAATCTCTAACATAATCTTAGGAAAAAGAGTGTGGAGAATAAGAATATGCTAAGAAAATTAACAAATAACCATGAAAATTCAAGATAGCAAATCTAAGGTTTCATGTGTTCCTTGTAAAATCTGATTTGATATCTTAATTCCTAGGCCTAAATAAGTATTTAAATGAGCTCCTAAAATCCCTAGAAGTCTGCCCATGTGCATTCTCCACCAAGACAACAAAGTAAACTTCCATGGAGACCAAATGCTTCATAGTCTCGGCCTAAAGGGGATAAGACACCTAGGGAGAGTTTAAAAATTTTTCAAGCCCATTTTTGAGTCATATATGATGAATGAAAATGAGGAGAAACCTTGAAAAAAATTTAAGAGGCCTAGAGAATGAATTGGTGTCTTAGGTTCCATAATATGACCTAAGGAAGCAATATGTAGTTAGGCTCTTTATTTTAATTGTGTGATGACTTTAAGAGGCTTAAAAGGAGTCAAGAATCATATATGAGAGGAAAAAATGGAGCTTAGAACTTATTTGATGGGTGTTGCTTCATTAAGTGCATTATTAGAACCATAAGGGGCTTATTAGACCAAGTTAGTGTTTAAGGAAGATGTATGGCTTTAGAAATGATTCCATAAACCTAATTGGCTTCCATAAATTGTGTTTAGGCCAAGAGAAACTAATTCCACACCTTTGTATGTGTGAGGCCAAGGAAGGGGAGCATTATTTCAAGGAGAAAAGTGTGTGGTTGCATTAAAGGTAGCTCACTCCTCCTTCTCTTACACATGAATGTATGCTTGACTTGTCTTTGAATGTGTGTATGTGTGTTTTAAACCATGAAAAGTGTTCTAGCATAATTTCATATACCATGGTACTAGGATGATGCATTATGTGTTCAAATGATATTTATTATATTACTTTGGTTTGCTTGAGTGTGGAGAAGCCAAGAACCCTTAGCCATGGTGAGGATGAGCCAAGAACCTTTAAAATTGGTTGAGACAAAGTAAAGAGTTTTCAAAGAGTAGGTTGATTCCTAAGAGTATGGTTAAGTCAAAGACCTCTTAAAGAAAATGGGTGAGGCAAGTCTAAAATCTACAAGTGAAGGGGTGAGGCTAATCCACTCACTTGGCAAGCCTATGTATGCTATATATAACTTGTTTAAATGCCAAGAATGTTTCTTGAATGCTCATGCATTTCAATATGTCCATGTATGCATTTTCAAGACTTATTTTGCATATTTTATGTGTGATTGAAAGGGAGATGAGCTACTGGGATTCTTTGAATCTCATTCCCTCCTCTCCAATGTTCTAACATGATAAGTGGACTAAATGGACAAGGTAATGGGAGCCAACAACTTTGAAGATGAGAATATGATAACAAAGTGCATGAATTTTACTTTTTTATGGCCATATGAGTGGCAAATGTTGTAATCTATTATTGCATATGACCTAACCTTATGAACATATGTAATTATGTAAATGTAACATGTACAAATGAGATTTAATATGATATGAATGGTATGGTGCAATTTGGGTATGGAATGGCAAGACTAGCCTTGTATGTTCTTGTGTATGGCATGGGGTGAGAGGGGTGAGTTTCCAAATTCTGGGTTTGTGCACCTTTGAGATAAGTTTAGAATGTCATTTTGGTGCATTCCCATGTGCTCAAGTGGTCATAGTGGCCTTGGAACTCAATATGAACCATTTGGACCCATTATATGGCACAAAAGTAACAATTGCAACCCAATGTCAAATCTAACCAAATGAATAAATTTGCCCCTATGCAACCCACCTTTGAGACTTTTTGAATGATTGATTTATTGGATAAGTATTGAATTTTTCACTTTCCTTTAATTTTCCATGTATACAATCAGGTGTTCCATGAAATGTATGAGTGAATTGTGCACTTAATTGTATGATTTATGGATTCCTTAGAGTTGAATTGGTTAATTTAACATCTTATAGTGATAATTCAGAGGCTAATTGATCAATTAATCAATTAAATTTAGTGTTCATTGATTCTAATGACAAGAGTTAGTGATTTGATGTGGGGTTGAGATTTCAATTCAACATTAATTTATTAATCTCTTGAATCTTGAATGGTAATTCAAGATCATTTGCTATAAACACGATTAGAGACTCTTAGACCAAATCCAATTACAATTGAATTAGAATAAGGATAGTGGACACCAAGAGATGAATCAAAGCTAGTCACATGTCTATCATTCACCTTTTAGTTTAAGCAATTAGGTAGTGATTAGGAATTTTATTTCAATTTAATTTTAGTTAGTTGAATTTAGGCAAAACCCCCCTTTAGTTAGGTAATTTTTAGAGTTTTTTTATACTTGGAAAACCCAATTGAACATTGAATTCCATTTCCTATGGAGATGATCTAGGTTGTACCACTAGCTATATATATTATATAACCTAGTTTATTTTGAGGTTGCACGACACAACCGTCAATGCAATCAAAAGTAAAAGAAGTACTACACTATTCCCTACACTAACACTACCTTTCTTGATCCTTACTTGCCTTTGGAAGGTTCTTTCAATCTTAGTCCAAGTCAACCAATTTTTCACCAGAGGACCATCTCATAAACCAATTAGGCAAGTAAGAACTAAAAAATAGCCAAGAAAAATCAAAGAAGTAAATATAGAAAAATAGAAAAAATACCTTAAAAAATAAATAACACAAAGAAAACGATGGAATTTGGCTAATCTAGAGGCTATCTCATAGCTAAAGCAATGGTTTTTACTTAGCACCCAAAATATCAAAGTACCAAGTTTCAAAATTTTCTGGGCAAGTGATCCAAGAAAAAACAAAGCACACTAAAAAATTAAATCAGTAACCAAATTAACACAATTCCACACACTAAGAGCAAGAACATTAAAATCAAATTAAGCTAACAACTTCCTAACACTTAAAAGACACTAAAAAACAAAGAAATATCACGTAAAAGAAACTCACAAAAATAAAGAAATTAAAGTTGAAAAAATTAGAAAAATCCTAAAATTTTTGAGAAAATACTAAAAAAATTTTAAAAATGCCATAAACATTGGAATTTGGCCTTAAAACATGGTACCTTATGGCTAAAGCCATAGCTTTTGCTTATCTTACCCAAAAACTTAAGGATACCAAGTTTTAGAATTTTCTAGGCAAGTTAAACAAAAATTCTAACAAGTAGAGCAAGTGAACCAAGTAACCGAAATGACCAAAATTCAAATTCAAAATAGGGTAAAAACTACACAAAAACAAAGTTAAGACACCTAGATAACTTTTTCAAATAATTTTCAATCTAATTTCCTTAACAATGGTGCCAAATTTGATAGTTGCGCTAAGTAACCTTAAATAAACTAGGTTGAATGAAAGTTTGTAATATAGGGTGCAACCTGGATCATTTCCCATAGAAATGGATTTCAATTAATTAAAAGATCTTTCCAAGTGTTAAGAGAAATCTAAAAATTACCAAATTTAAGGATTTTTGATTGAATTCAATTAGCTAAAATTTAAAATGAATTAAAAATGCAAACTACTTACTAAAATGCAAGGATTGAACAAGCTAGCAATGGATGAGTAGCGAACTTTGGATTTATCCCTTGATGTTTATTATCTTTATCCTAATTCAATTGTCAATGGTTCTGGTCTAAGACTTCCTACATGTGATAATACTAATTTTTCTTGAATTACCATATAAGATTCAAGAACATAAAAATCAATGTTGCTTGAAACCCAACTTCACATTAACTCATTAGTTCTTGTGATTAAGAAAAAGAATGATTAATCAATTAAATTAACCATTGAACTTTCATCTTATGAGGTTTAATTAACTAATCAAACCCTAAGGAAATATCAAATTAAATATTCAAGTACAAACTTCCACCATACATTTCATCAAACACTCTGATTGCATAAACTTAAAATTAGAGGTATATGAAAATTATAGCACTTAATGTAATACCCAGTCTTTCTAAAATTGAACTGGAACTTATGAGTTATAAAAGAAAGACCCTAAAATGAAATGATTAGAGGATAAACAAGATTAAAATAATAATCTAGATATTTAGAAATAAGGATACAAAGCTAAAGATGCCCTAAAACCATAGTCAGGATGGCTAAATAAAATTACCTAAAAAGGCAGTGTCATTTTTATAATTTTCAAGAAACTTCTTTAAAAATTCAATGGAAGGATCTTTAAATGATAAAATTGAGTTTCCTAGGGTTCTCAAGGGTCCCAAAAGCCATAGGAACCCCTAAAATAGCTAAAACTGCTCCAGTGTACATTTTAGGTCATTAGTTGACCGAAACTTTGATCAGATGAATTGGTAAGGTTTCAAATCCAATTTGGGTGAAATCAAAGATATTTTATGAATTTGAGGACCTAAATTTTCATACAAAAAAGACTATTCTAAAAAAGGAGTTAAAATGAGCAAAAATGGAGAAAATGAAGTTGAAGGGCAAAATGGAAATTATGGAGAATATTATAACTCACCTCCTTTCTTATTAAAATAAGGTCAGCAAGTCCCAAACACTTCAAGATAGAACTAGAACCTTCTGAACTTGAAGAGAGAGGCACACAAGGAGGCAGAGGAAGGAAAGAGAAAGACCAAGTGAAAAGGGTAAGATTTAGCCACTTTTTCATGAGATTTATTTCACCAAACTTCTTCTCTCAATGCTCTTTCTATTGATGGTTCTAGCTTCTTGAAAGGAGTATCTTTATGGTTGAACATTGGAAAGAAGGTGAAGATTTGAGGAAACTAATTGTAGCATCAAATTCCTCCCTTGATAAGCTTTAAGAAAAGGTATGCGTCTATGGCAAAAAACTTGCTTCTCCTTGGTTCTTTTCATGTGTGTATGTTTGTCCTAGGCTAGAAGAGGATGAAAGGAGAATGTTTTACAGGGAAAAAAGGCTAACCTAAGGGTTTTGAAGCATGGAGAATTAGAATATGCAATTAGGTTTAAGAAAGAAGCATTAGGAAACAAGATATGGAAGTTAGAGTTTCAATTGAACCTTGAAAGTTTTAAAACTTTAAGAGCATAACCTAAGCCATATTTAATCTTGTCTAGACTCTAGAGAAACCAAGGAATATGGGTATTGTAATACCATAACCTCTTAGCTCTCAAACAATTGTCCCATAAGCTACCTCAACATATCCCATGCATGTTGGAAGAGATTTGTAAGAAAACATACACTTTCACACATGGAGAATTGTGTAATCGGGAGGTCATAAACATGATTCATAGCTGTAGGGACCATATAAACTCATCAATATCATTTCTCATCCATATCATATCCAAACATATCATCAACATCATAATTCATCTCATACATTTTGGGTTTCAAGCCATGTACCAAAAAAATGGAAGGTTGCTATCGGGTTTGCTATCACAATGTTCTGGTATGAAATTTGAAAACTCATAACTAATTTTAGAAAAATTAAAATCAAGTAAAAAATACCATTCTAGAAAGTGATAGATATTAAATAATGATTAAAAATAATTCCAAAGCAATGAACCGACATTTAATTTATGGAAATTGATGGAATAGTCTGGAGGTCAAGTTACGTTACTAGTACTATCATGCAACTTCAAAACTTTGGTTCTCCCTCTACACAGATCCAAATGAGGTGATCTTAGTGGCCATGGAAATATTATGATGTTTAATATATTTTGTAAAATATCATAAGCATTAGACTTCATTTGGCCTATGTGTGGCATAGAAATATAAACTAACCATATGAACAGTGCATATACCATTTCTATATAATTTAGCCAAATTTGAAAAATTATAATAAATTTTCTATAGCTCCAAATTGGATGTTCTTTAACTCTATGGAAAGCTCTAGATGAGGCCTACCTTTTGGTCAAATTTCATGGAAAAACTTATTCCTTTGGCTAGACTTTGGTTTAGCATATATAATAGTCACTTTTGAAGTCCAAATTGGTATCTCAAGGCACCAAGGAGTTTTCTTCTCATTCCATAGCCACTTGGGCACATCCAAAAGCATAATTATAACATATAAAAGCAATCCAAATGATCCAAATTACTAAGGAACTAAATCTCACCATACTACATACATTCATACACATGCATACCATGGTGCTAGGATGTCAAACTTTTATGTATACATTCATTTGGCTTCAAGATTGATATACACATCATAAATGCGTACATTTAAACTTTTCTAAGTGGTTACATCTCATATACATCATGTGGATACAATTTTTGACATCAATATGCTATTAAAATGTCTATTTCTTTACTCCTTTGTCAAAGTGCCATGCTTCAAGAACTTTGGCCTTCATTCTTTAGTCCACTTAGCTCACTTAGACATAATTAGGCATGTGAAGGGGAAGAGTGAGATTCAAAGAACCTTAATAGCTTTTTACCCTTTCAAATATACATAATGAATGCAAATTCAAGTCAAAGAATGCATGCATGTCCCTGAGGCTAGCCATGAACATACATAAATCATTTTCTTCATCACATAAACTCATATATGTCAAATATAGGCTCTCAAGGGCTTTGGTCTAGCCTCACCCAATTTTCTAGAGACTTTTGACTAAGCCTCACTCTTCTTGAGAGTTTTGGCTTTGTCTTACCCATTTGTAGGGACTTTTGACTCATCCTCACCCATGCTAAGGGACTTTTGGCACCACCAAACTAATTCAAACCAAAAATACATTCATATACTCATTTCAAGATGCATAATGGTATTATAGCAAGTAAGCAATAACTAAAAACATATTTCATAGTCCAAACATACACACAAGCACTCAAAAATAAATTAACATCCAAGGCATGCATGTGAGAAAGGTTAAAGGGCTACCTTGAAGCAAGAACATCACACTTTTCCCTTGAACTTGTCTTCCCCTTTTCAGCCAAGCTCATAGAATTAGGTGGCACTTGATTCTCTTAGCCTAGACACATCAAATGAGACATGAGTCACTCATGGAAGCAAGCTTTAGCCTTATCCAAGCTCTATGCAAAGCTACTTTCTCTTATGGCTCCAATATGTCTCCATACAAGGTATAATGAAGCAACTATTAGAATTCATGATCTTAGCTCTATTTTCTCCTTCAATCTAAGTCTCTTGACTCCATTTAGACTCCTTAAAGTCATCACAATTTCATTTTAAGGAGCCTATTTATAAGTTACTTCTTTATGTCTCATTGTGGAGCTTATAGCTTCATCTCACAACCCATTCCTTTTAAATTTATTCCAAGGCTTCCTTTTATGTTCATCTATCATATTTAGTCCATTTCTAGCCTTAAAACAATTTAAAACACTCCTTAGGTATATGGTTCTATTTTGGTTGAGATACCCCCTTATCTTATGCACCCATGGAGTTTGCTTCATTTCCTTTAGGGAAATGGCATATGTGAGACTTCTTAAGTGTTTTCAGAACTCATTCATACTCTTAAACAACTTAAATTATTATTAGGAAGTTTCATATTTACCAAGGTGCAACCAAATCCTTAAATTCTATAACTTGAATTCTAAAGCTTTCTTTTCAATTTTAATTATATATTCTTAATCCTCACACTCCATAACCCTTGGTTCCATCAAGAACACATGAAGAAAACTCTCCTCCTCACTTTCTCTCTCTAAGCCAAAGCTTAAATGGCTTGGAAACACAAGATCTTGCAAGTGTTTCAAGTAAAGTCTTACCTTAAAATAAAGCTCTCTTCGCGTACATTATTTTTCACCGATTGGTTTCTTAAGATGAGTTCCTTTTTAGTGTGGTTTAGGCCTGAATTTTCAAGTTTTCAAGAAATGAAAACCATCATTAGAGAGCTCTTGGAAAGAGGAACAACTTTCTTAATTGGCGCAAGATGAAATAGGGCTGTTTACTTACCTAAACGGGAGCTTAAACTTTTTTTCTCTCTCTCCCCTTAATGTCATGCCATAGCTCTCTAAATTTTTGAAAATGGAAGCTTAGAGAAGATGATAAGGTGTAATCTTACTTAAGAAGCCTCTTTTACAATTTTTCAAAATGATCATTTTGCCCTTATATGCCTGTTTACTCTGTTTAAGGTCATTTCTACTCCTTTTTTAGAACTGCCTTTTTCATCATAAAATTTATGTCCTCTGATTCCTAAAATGCCTTTGGTTTCATCAAAATTGGATTAAAAATCTTCTTAAATAAATTGGTCAAAGTTCAGGTTAATCGATACTCTAAAACATAAACCAAAGGGGTTTAAACCATTATAGGGATTCCTATAGTTTTTAGGGCCTTTAAGAACCCCATGAAACTTAATTTTTCCATTTAAAGATCACTTCTTTGAGTTTTCTAAAAAGTGTCCAAAATTACAAAAATACCACTGGTTTTCATTGGATTTTATTAACTCTATCAACTCTGGTTTTTCCTCATCTTAAGCCTTGTATCCTCATTTTTCATTATTTAAAATTTTCTCTTAATTTTATTTAGCCTTAAATCTTTCTATTTAGGAGACTTCCTTTTATATCTGGTGAATTTCGTACGTTTACAAAAAAACCAAATGTTACATTTCTTTCCTCTTAAATAAATTTCATCCTCGAAATTTTAAGGTGTGGCCTTGCCTAACTTTTCTCATTTACTGGCCCTTTCTTTTTTTTTTTTTAGCTCTATTTACTTCTTTTAAAGGCTAGTCGCTTTTAAATTTCTTTCTGCCAGGAAATTTATGTTACTAGCTTACTGTATCTAATTCCCTTTCTCTGTGTTATTGCTACTGAGCATAGAACTTGCTCTTATCATACGGGAAACTAACCTCTGACACTGTAACATATTCTAATAACTATGGTTTATGTAATGGGAGAGTTTACGATTGCACATATGATTAGTCTTAACCCGTTCATAAAGGTTGACTTTCCTATTTAGTGGACTTACTTGCATATGCCTCTGGAGATATCACATTAGTATTAAATCTCTCTTATCATCTCATTATCTTTCTTTATTCATTAGCAACCATCAAATATTTTTATCTGCTTACTTAACTTACTTAAGTGTACAGTCCACCATTTACTTTACTCTTTATCTTACTAGCTCATCCATTAAAAAGATTTATATCTCTTTCTATCATAGGCCTCATATTTTTATCACTTACGAGGATCATAGCTCCTTTAAAGGGCTATTATTCTCAATTGCCCTAGTGTCGTTACTCATTATTATATTTGCCTCTTTAGGCCTGGACTTTCTTTACTCTCTTTATCTACTTGAGAATAGGCATCATTTAGTCTCTCATCTTAGTAACTGACTAACATAACTCTTTAACCTTTCATACTAACATTGAAGAGCAACTACCACTGACTACTGCTAAATTCTTATGGGATGCCAACTTTCATAATATCAACTGCTGGAGGCATAGTCTACCACTTACCCTATGAAGAAAAACTATACTTGACCCCTCTCTGAGTGCATAACTCTAGTATATAGGGATCTTTTTATCCCTTGGTCAGGTTCAATATTTGCTGGGTAGTGGTTCTTCTAGCTATAACACTGGAAAGCTACTTTCTTGCTTTCCTCATCCCATATACTATGCTTATTTCTCAAAGAGGTCTAGTCAGTGGTCTAACTGTTTAAGTATAGCCTTCATATCTCTGTGGCAATAGTTCACTAGACTTAGGATATCTCTAGTCTCTAAGATGAAAATTATCTAATACTGTATTGGTCTCTAAGACTAATTGATTTAGGAAACTATCTCTAGCCGTCATCTCCCCAAAGAACTGTTGTACTGTAATTGTGGACTTTTTGTATCTCTATGGGATCTACTGTGACTTCTGGGTCTACTACGACCTCTTAGGGGCTAGGGTCTACTATAACCTGCTATACTATGCTTGGATCTACTACGATCTAACTCTAAGGGATGTCAAATCCTAAAATCACTGTATTTGATAGTAAAATCATGCTTAGTAAATCTGGTAACCATCTCTCATAATTGCTAAGGTTAAACTTAGATATTTACTATGCTCCTCATGTGAAGTGGGTTCTGTATCATTTGCTTCTCTGTTGATCCCATAGTAATAACACTTATAAGTAACTTGGGAGTATTCTAATTTTTGCCTTCTACTCCCTATGGGATCCTCGGGTTCCCACTTCAAGCCATTTCATTAGAATTTCTTTCTTTTTTACTCTTGCTGGCTTACTTCACTTGTATTCACTTTATCTTTTCTCTCATATCCTATAATTTTTTACTATGCCCATATTCTACTTTTAAGTGCCTTTAGCACTAAGGCATCTTACATACCACATGCATCTAACATTTCTAGCAGGATAGAGATCATATGCTGGTCCCTTTTCATTTCATAAAGGACTCATCCTATGCATACTAAACTCATGTTATCTGACTTTTAACATTCTAATACTATTAGCATGTTCCCTTTTTCATTATTGTTCTTCACTAGGGATTCCTTTTTGCATACTTTTCTTATCATTTAAATATTATTGGAATCTCTTAACTTTCTTTAGCTTATCTCTCAATTCAATTAACTAGGATACTCTTCAATTAACGTTCTTTATAGTTGATGCCATTATTTGCTACACACTCAAGTTACATTACTACTAAGTTGGCCAGACTCAATATCATGTAATCATCATTGCAAGCAAACCATAGCATCAATCACTAATATACAGGTGTATCGTGACTGAGTTCAAGCCACTATCACCAGTATATTACGAGTTTTCCAATAATCTAAAGCACCCTTCTGACACCATGCTCTAGCTCTCTTTATTTCACATTACACTTAGGGGAAAGGCAACTCTTCCTCTAATTTCTTACATCATTTACTATACTATCCCAAGGTCATTCATATTGCCTAGTTATCTTTATTTAGGCCATTACATCATGCTTTATAGATATCTATACCAAGGACAACAATGCTTTCTAATGCACTTATTCATGTCACCTCTACATCTATTCTCAATTCATTATGTCCTCAATTCTGATGCCGTCACATGTTTTTTCTTTTACATTTTCTATCTCTTCACTTATATGAAAAGTTACTCATTTCTTTTCTCATTCTTGTTTTGCTTTTCTATGCTCAAGGGCATTTTTTTTCCTCCTAGGTTCACCTTTACTTACTTACTTTCTATAAAATAGGGGAAAGGTATAATTCCTCTTATTCTTTTGCTTTATTCTTAACTAGACCATTCCTCTGTAAGAAATTATTCCATGTGAACCTTAGAGTTTTCCTATTTAAAGTTCTTGGCTTACGTTGCTACTTTACATAAATTTGGACTCACCCTTTTTTTAGGTGGCTTTCAACCTTCTCTAGCTTCCCTGGAGGCACTGAGGTATTAACTAAGGTATTAACTACTTACCTCAGCTCCTCTCTCTTTTTGTTTAGACTTTCTTCTTTAATCTTTGGGAGCATAATTCATTAATTCTGGGGTTATACTAACCTAATTTAGGTCACATATCTTCTCAATGTCCTGAATTTATTTTACAGGTAACTCTATGCTCCACTTAATACTCTTACTACTCATGAGCTTTTACATTGCATGAGTCTTATATTAGGGAAGATCATCTAACTAAGTGCTTAAATCTTATCTGGCTACTTTTACTATACTCATTCGATTAACTCTCCTTTAATCACTACTAAAGTGAGGGTACCTCTTTCTAGGTATTACTTTCTCAATGCCTCCTTGCTTTCTCGTATCTCTGAAATTACTAAGGCAGGGATTTGCCTTTTGGAGAGTTACTAACCACTAACTGGGTGGTCCTCTATCTCATTACATCTTATTTTCTTCTTATCAAACTTAGGAGGGTCCTCATATAGCTATCTTTTTTAATTATTTTCTCTTTTCTGACTTTCTAAGATCAAGCTAGTCATCTTCATTTTAGGGTATCCTCCCTAAAGTATATCCTCCTTGTATACTCACTGCATTCCTTGATATTATTAGCATTAAATCATGTCAATTTAGAGGCTATGAGAACCTCTTATCACAAGGTCCAAGATCTTATCGATAAGGTCTTGTATTCAACTATGAAAAATTCTAGACCTTGTCAACAAGGTTTCCCTGATTGTAAGTACAAGATCTTCTAATAGTGAGTAATAACATATAATATGTGAGGGTATGACATTTGTTTTGTTATATGGTTATATCCTTCCTTTATACATATACTCGTAACATGCTTTACATATCTGGAGCTCACAGTGTTAGCCCATCATTCACTAGCACATAAAATAGCATTCTACGTTAGAGTCAACGTCTTGTAAGTGGTCTCTACACCCTTACTACTCTTGCTTCTAAACAATCTCAAACATCCTCGAGCTTAATCATAGAACAGGTCAATCTCTTATTTAGACTTGTACATTAGGCTTGCTACTAATCTATTACTTAATAACTCTCTATATCTGCTAGTAGGCCATTTATCTCTCTTTTATCTTATTCATACTATAGGTCTTAACTTCCTATGCTTTGATTGACCTCGTAGCAGTTTATTTATTAGGTTAGCCTAAATATGACCAACAAGGCCTTCTATATGGCAATACACTCTATCATCACCGATTAATTCCTTCTAGCTACATAATCTGAGCCTCAACTATCTTTGTATCCAGGCCACCATGAAGGCTAGAGGGTTCTACGTGTTACATTACTCATTTATTAGCCAGATGGTAACTTAGGGCTACTAGGGCTTTATGGAGTGTTACCTACAAGCTCTAGCCTCTGGCTTAAGGGGACAACATTCTAGGTTCTCAAATTCCTTTAGACATCTGGGTGTCGTGGTTAGGGAAATAGCACTAACTCATTTTCCTCCTCTAACTGATCCTTGTGCAGCCACTATTTTACCTCATAATGTGTTGCATCACTATCTGTATCTATATCAAGCAAAACATCCCAAAATGGTCTGAGTGTGGCAACCAGGGAGGATTAGGCTCTCATAATCTCTCTAAGTAATCTTCTTTCGCAGTTACATAATAACTTCTTGCTACTAATACACACGGCTTGCCACTAATCTCAGCAAGCTACCATAACTTATAGAGCTCCAGCCGTTAAAGGCCTATCTCTCCTAATATTCACCATTATACTCAAAGACCATTTTAACATAGCTTAGCATAAAACATACACATATGCCACCCTCTAGCGCCCAAAATGTCCTATATAAGGCTATACACAATTGTAACCTCACTTCCTCAAGCCATAACCAACACTAGAAGGCCTAGAACTTTGCTCTGATACCAATAAATGTAATACCTTAATCTCTCAGCTCTCAAACAATTGTCCCATAAGCTATCTTAACATATTCCATGCATGTTGGAAGAGATTTGTAAGAAAACATACACTTTCACACATGGAGAATTGCGTAATTGGGGGGGTTATAAACATGATTTATAGCTTTAGGGACCATATAAACTCATCAATATCATTTTTCATCCATATGATATCCATACATATCATAAACATCACAATTCATCTCATACATTTCGAGTTTGAAGCCATGCACCAGAAAAATGGAAGGGTGCTCTCAGGCTGCCACAACTTTCTAGTGCAAATTTTGAAAATTTATAACTAATTCTAAAAAAATCAAAACAAGTAAACCATACCATTCTAGAAATCTCTAGATATTAAGCAATGATTAAAAATAATTCTAGACCAATGAACAAGCATTTAATTCACAAAACTTAATGGAACAATACCAGAGGTTGAGCTATATTACTAGTACTATCATGTAACTTCAAATATTTGGATCTCCCTCTATAGAGCTCCAAATGAGGTGATCTTAGTGGCTATGGAAAGATAATCATTTCTAGTTTATGCCTATAAAATTGTAGGAGCATTGAACTTCATTTGGCCTATATATGACATAGAAATATAAATTGACCATATGAATAGTGCACATACCATTTCTACATAATCTGACCAACTTTTGAAAAATCATAATAAATTCTCTAGGGTTCCAAATGGGGTTTTCTTTGTCTCTATGAAAAGCTCTAGATGAGACCTACTTTTTGATCAAATTTTATAGGAAAACTCATTCATTTGGTCAAACTTTGGTTCAGCACACATAATGGTCACATTTGAAGTCCAAATTAGTATCTCAAGGCACCAAATAGCTTTCTTCTCATTCCATAGCCACTTGGGTAAATCCAAAAGCATAATTATAACATATAAAAGCATGGCAAATGATCCAAACTACTATGGATCTAAATCTCACCATACTACATGCATTCATACACATGCATACCATGGTGCTAGGATTTCAATCTTCCATGTATACATTAATTTGGCTTCAAGATTGATATACACATCATAAATGGATACATTTAAACTTGTTTAAGTGATTACATCTCACATACATCATGTGGATACAATTCTTAACATCAATATGCTATTAAAATGTCTATTTCTCTACTTTTTTGTCAAAGTGCCATGCTTTAACACCTTTGGCCTTCATTCTTTGGTCCACTTAGCTCACCTAAACATAATTAGGCATGTGGAGGAGAAGGGTAAGATTCCAATGATCTTAATAGCTCTTTACCCTTTCAAATATACGTAATAAATGCAAATTTAAGTCAAAGAATGCATGCATGTCCCTTAGGCTAGCTACGAAGATACATAAATCATTTTCTTCATCACATAAACTCATACATGTTAAATATAGGCTTTCAAGGGCATTGGTCTAGCCTCACCTAACTTTCTAGGGACTCTTGGAAGGGAATTTTGATTAAGTCTCACTCTTCTTGAGACTTTTGGCTTTATCTTACCTAATCTTAGGGATTTTTGGTTCATCCACGCCCATACTAAGAGACTTTTGGTATCACCAAACCCATTCAAGCCAAAAATACATTCAGAAACTGATTTCAAGATGCATAATGGCACCATAGTAAGTAACCAATAGCTTGAAATATATTTCATAGTTCAAACATACACACAAGCCCTCAAAGACAAATAAACATCCAAGACATGCATGTGAGAAAGGTTAGAGAGTTACCTTGAAACAAGAACATCACACTTTTCCCTTGAACTTGTCTTCCCTTTTTCAGCCAAGCTTATAAAATTAGATGGCACTTGATTCTCGTGGTCTAGACACATCAAATGAGACATTAATCACCCATGGAAATAAGCTTTAGCCTTATGCAAGCTCTACGCAAAGCTACTTTCTCATATGGCTCCAATATATCTCCATACAAGACATAATGAAGCAACTGTTGGAATTCATGATTTTGACTCCATTTTCTCCTTTAAGTTAAGTCTCTTGAATCCATTTAGACTCCTTGGAGTCATTACATTTTCATTTTAAGGAACCTAACTATAATTTACTTCTTTATATCTCATTGTGAAGCCTACACCTCTCTCTCACAACTCATGCTTTCTAAATTTATTCCAAGGCTTCCTTTGATGTTCATCTATCACATTTAGTTTGTTTCTAGACTTGGAACAATTTAAAACACTCCCAAGATACATGTTTCTATTTTGGCCAAGACACCCCATTATCTTGTGCATAGATTTTGCTTCATTTCCTTTAAGGAAATGGCATATGTGAGGCTTCTTAGGTGTCTTGAGAACTTATTTATACTCTTAGACAACTTAAATTATTATTAGGAAGCTTCATATTTTCCATGACACAACCAAATCCCTAAATTCTATAACTTGCATTCTAAAGCTTTATTTTCAATTATAGTTGTATATTCTTAATCCACACACTCCATAACCCTTGGATCCATCAAGAACATATGAAGAAAAACTCTCATCCTCACTTTCTCTCTCTAGGCTGAAGCTTAAATGACTTGGAAATACAAGATTTTGCAAATGTTTCAAGTAAAGTCTTATTTTAAAACGAAGTTCTCTTAGCATACATTATTTTCCACTAATTAGTTTTTTGAAAAGAGTTTCTTTTTGGCTTGAGTCAATCCTGAATCTTTAAGTTTTTAAGAAAAGAAAATCACTATTAGAGAGCCCTTAAAGGGATAAACAACTTTCTTAACTGGCACAAATGAAATGGGGCCGTTTACTTACCTAAATGGGAGCTTAAATTTCTTCTTTCTCTCTCTCCTTAATGTCACACCATAGTTCTCTAAATTTCTAAAAATGGAAGCTTGGAAAAGATGATGAGGTGTAATCTTATTTAAGAAGCCTCTTTTACAATTTTTCAAAATGACCATTTGGCCCCTATGTGCATGTTTGCTCTGTTTAAGCTCATTTTAACTTCTTTTTGAGAACCTTCTTGTCCATCATAAAATTTAGATACCTTAATTCATAAAATATCTTTGGTTTCATCCAAATTGGATTAAAAACCTTCCTGAATGAACCAATCAAAATTCGGGTCAACTAATGCTCTAAAATATAAACCATAAGGGTTTAAACCATTTTAGGGGTTCCTATGGCTTCTAGGGCCTCTAAGAACCATAAAAAACTCAATTTTTTCATTTAAAAATTCCTCATTGGAGTTTTCTAAAAAGTACCCAAAATTACAAAAGTGCCATTGATTTTCGTAGGATTTTATTTAGCTACTCCAACTCTAATTTTTAGGCATCTTAAGCCTTATATCCTCATTTTTTATTATTTATAATTTTCTCTTAATTTTATTTAGTCTCAAATCTTTCTATTTAAGAGACTTCCTTTCATATCTAGTGAGTTTCATATGTTTATAGAGAAATCGGATATTACAAGTATAAATCAATTTTCCAAAGAAAACAAACAAAACTCCATATGGCTTCTTACATATGTATGGTTTAGCCAAGGATAGAAATGGATATCTAGGGAGTATTTCTTTGAATCGTAATGAATTTAGTTACTTAGATATGATGAGTAAAGAATTATGGAAGCATTGGATTGAATTTAGGAGCCTTAAAGTGGAAGTTGAAATTTTAAAGGCCTAAATGAGGTTAATGAAGCAAGTTGGTTCTAAACCCTTCAAACCAAGTATGAAATGATTCAAATGAGTCAGTTGAGAGTTATAAAACTTGTAGAAAGTAAGAGTTTGAGGTTTAGAAAACAAGAACCAAAGGTTGCTTCATAATGGACTTAAACTAGTCATAATTGACACCTTGAGTTCTAATGAAATTAAGTGAGCATCTTGGAACCTAAAATGAGTTCTATGGAAGTAAGTTTCCTTATAATTGTTTTGTGTAGGTCAAGCTAGCCTCAACTCATTCACTCGTGGGTGTCAAGCCAAATAAAGCAAAGAAAAAGGAAGCTTATGAGTAGGGTTATGGTACATCCAAGTTGTTAGAGTCACAAGGTAGCTTTATCTCCTTTTCTTGCATACATTTAGATGCTTTAATGTGTTGAAATGCTTGTATGTGTTGTTGCTTGATGCCTTCATGAGATATGTTTTTGTATGATTTCCATAACGAGCTATATGTATGAATATGATATGTTTTTGGCTCCTAGCTCCCCTAAGGCATGAAATTGAATATAGTAGCTCTTCCTTGGCCTCAGGTTGAGAAGAGTTGAGCCTAGCAAGTTTATGATAAAGCCATGGCTAGAGAATGAATGAATTTTTATGCTTTATAATTCATTTGATTCATATGAAAGCATAAGCATAGCATTTTGCACCCCATGCATGACATACACTCATGGCATTCTTGTATGTATTGAATTGGTTAAGATTAGCTACTGAGATTCTGCCAAATCTCACCCCCATGCTCCTACTAACTATTTTAGGTTCTCCAAGCCAAGGCCAAGACCTTGAGAAGCCATAGATATTAAGCAAGTATGTATTAGATTTCTATTTTGTGCTAAACTTTGATATATGTATATGTATGATGCCTTACATGTACCAAGATATGCCTATGATGTATATGATGATGTTACTTCATGTTTAATGATGGGACCATGTGTAAAATTATGAGAATAGCCATGTATATCCATCTTGGGCAATGTATATGCATTATGGTGGCATTTGATGTGTGAGATGATATGAGGCGTATATGTAATCTTGGGTATTAAAGGGTCAAATTTTGATCCACCCATTTTTAAATGTTATAGAATGGTTAGAAAAGCCATTTAGAATGAAAGAAATGTGTTCAAAGTAGAAGAAAACCAATTGGACACCAAATAGTCAAAATTGGTACCAAAAGTGGTCTCAATTTTGCCATAAACAACTCCTATGT
>JAIUCV010002358.1:0-10000 GCA_026724425.1 Erythrophleum ivorense
AATAAACATAAATGTTGTTTCATGCACTAATTCAAAGGCGGAGAAGGAGGCAAGTGTATTCCCCTTTGGGGCTACGAAACTAGGCTATTCAAACCAATCCATCCAATTTAGTCTAGCTTGAGCGTGGCGAACTCTTTTTTTGAAGTTGAATATAAGCAAGCAACAGGTGGTATATCCTTTTTATAAGTGGTTTTGATCCCCACTCAATGGAAATTTCGTTTTGATTGAACTTCAAGTTCCGGGGGAAAGACTCACGAGCAAAGGAAACGAAGTTCACTGAACTACCATAAAAAAATCTCCCCTGCCTGCTAAACTACTCTTTTCAAGAATCAAGAAAGTAAAGCGATGCCTTTTAACGGCGGATTCATGACCAAAAGAAAAGAGCTCCTATCCCGACTAAGCTAAGACTAAGTCCTATTCTACATAGGATAATCTTGAAAGAAGACTGAACCACTTATTCAGTCTCAAGTCCTCCAGTCCAGACAGACCGCGTGCTTTCTTTGCCTTGCCCTGAGACGCCATCCCCACCTTTTGTGCGAAGTCTTTCTCTTCTATGTAATTTCTTTCTAATCAATCCTATAGCTTGAGTGAAGTGACCCATATAATGGGTCACGAACGATATAAGAGAGAAAGATGAGTTCCGATATTGAATCTAAATTCATTATCCGAAGGATCCGAAAAGCATAAGCGCAGGAAAGCGAAGGCCATCTGAGGCTGAAGCCAGAAGCCGAATATCCAGGATGAAGAGGAGGGCACGTTCACCAGCAACCCCTAAGCAGAGAAAGAATATTGATTTGGTTACACCACTTTCTGTTGAAAAAAAGCGATGAAAATTCAGCAGAAGTGGTTTTATAAAGGCAAAGGCGAGGTTCGAAGATGCTCTCCCGGTAGTCCGAGGTATGAAATCGCTCGACTGATAAGGCAACGGCCTTAGACGGGATAGGGGCGAGACTATTTACTTTCTTCAAGGAGAAGAACAACGGAGCTCGAGCATTTAGGATTGAAAAAGCTCACTTATAGGCTTACGAACGGTAGATTTATTTATCTTATTTCACCTACGGACAGTTCCGTTACAGGATCACCCAGTTCTATTATTCTTCTCCTCGTTTTCATTGGTAACGAAGGCTAATTCAATTCAGATAAAGAAGAGTGTAGTAAGCCAATAGGCTTTGCTTTAGTCCGGAGAGGATTGACAGAAGGCTCTGAAAGATCTCGACCAAACAAGCAACGGACTGAGCTAGCGCTTCCCCTCAAACCTCTCCTCTCCCTATCGGGAGAGCGTCTTCAAACCAGCACCTTAGTTTCACACTAAGCGTCTTCTACCCTAAAGCTTTAGAGCTAAGGAATGCTGATCCTGCTTCAGGGGAAGGAAAGATGCCTTGAGCCTGAACTCAATCAATATTCTTTAGTGTAACGACTTCGATTCCAATAAAAGAAAGATTATGTCACCTACGGACAGAGAAGGGACTCGCATATTTCATTAACAGACAGCCCTTCATCTACGAATTAATAATTACATACAATAGAGTTGAAAGTGAAGCTAAATTATTCAATTGCTTGCTTGTTAGAAGGGAAGGTTCGGAGATCTCGAGCAAAGCGAGAGGGTTGAGGCAGGCAAGCCCTTAGCCCTTACTACGATACGATATGGGGCACGAGCAGGTTGCCAGAAAGAAAAGTCAAGTGTAACGGAGAAAGAGCATCTGGGAATTGATCTTTCACGACTGCCCGGAACCGGAGTAGGTCTCGTGGCTAGGTCTTTAACCGGTTCGGAAGATAAACTATCATCAGTCAATGAAGTGGGCTTGAACAGGAAGTTAGGTATTGTATGGAGATGCTCGCTTGACCGGAACCCCAACAGTGCTTTTTATTACCCCCGACGGGGTGTCCCCTTCATTCCCGTCTTTCGCATCCCTTGCTTTTGGAATAGGCAATACAAGAAGATCTCTTGTTGGAAACCATTCCACTAGTTATCGAAAATGGTGGGACATCCGCTCTTATCTATGGTGTTTCCCTCTCCCCAATCCCCCCTTATTGATACGATAAATTCTCCCTCGTGGAAAAGATACCAGCCATTTGACCTATTCTGAGTTGGCCAAGTCCCAAAAATCCTACCCATACCACCTAAAAAAGGGAAAGGCTTAGTTGAGTGAAGAATGCTCAAGGCCAATACTTCGTGCCAGTGTGCAAATGCTTGGGTTATTCACTATCAAAATCAGGTGTACGACCCTAAAGAAAAATCGAGGAAAATGAATCAGTAACAGCTGCAGGGTGGGAATGAATAGAAGACTAGTGGGTTTTCCCTCGGAGGGATATAACGAATAGACTTTAAGATACAACCTACCGTTGTTGAAATATACACTGTGAAGGGAATAACCAAACCCCTTCACGATGGATCTTAATGTATACGTCAACTAAACGAAACATGATACCAAACCGAAAAGTTGATACATCAACTTTCGGAATGTACCAAGTTTTGATAAAGATAGGCGCATCAAAGAAAGCGTCTACTGTTACACAAGGATCTAAAGCAACCTGACAGTACCATTGAACATACTTTAAGAACATTCTCATCCAACCATGATATAGAGACCATTCACAAAGGTCCCTAACATCGTCGGTAAAGAAAGGCTGGTCAGGCGGGACAACCAAGTCTGAGGGGAGCGAAGTGCTCACGCAGGAATTGAATGACCCTTCCTAAAATATGCGGTTCAATTACTTGATTAACAAGTACCATCAACCAGAGGTTAAACGGTAAACAGCCGTGTAACCTCATACCCAGAAGACGTCGAGCACGCTTACCGTGCTTCCGACTGAATCCAGGACGAGACGACGCCTTAAACCCAAGACCAGCCAACCTCAATAAAGTTGACTGGCGAAGGGGATATGGAGCAGTAATACATAAGTTATACCACTCCATAGGCATAAAAAGCAAAACAAGTCGCTTAATCGACACCGGAGAATATCTTTCTCAAGGTGATTAATACGGAACCTTTTTGCAAATTCCGCCCCGCCCTTAGGCGATATTATAGACTTGCCTATGGATATTTCTACATGAAGTATTTTTTTCAAATACTCCATGTATACCTGGGCGACACGCTCATCTGCGATCACAAGATCGTCACCGAGAAGAGCATACCGGTAAACTTTAGATCTGAGTAACACTGTTCTGCCGCGCACCACACCACAAAATGATGTGAAAACGCAAACAAAGGCCAGGAAGCGTGATAACCCAATGGTTGACCTGCAACAAATGAAACCCAAACTGGAAGGTTCCTTTTTATAAAACCAACCTCAAAGGCATTTGTTGCCAGAGCTGAATTTACGGCAGCCGAAGCAAACGACTGACCGAATAGATACTTTGTTAGTTCAACCATGATGCGAAGTGGCCACCTGTCGGTGGCAGACTTCAAATCAATGGAATAAACACAACCAGTAGAGCCTTTCAGCCTGTCCAGAGGTGCTGTCTGATCAAACGTCCCATCCTGAGGGATTGAACGTAAGACACAGGCCAACCACTCATGGAAAGGCGCCAATAGGCGTTGATTGATATAGTTTCCTATAGCAAACACACGACGCTTCCCGTCGCCCTCACAAACACACGAAAGTCGACCAGACATGGGTGGCAGCTCCAATTCTTCAAGATATAGGGAGCCTAGCCTACGAACGAACCAATCTTGACTCCAACCACTAATTAAAGTGTTTGAAGAATCAATGGGTAACGGACGTAGGGTGCCCACAAAGTTGACGGTGTGTCTGCCCTCAGTTTGAATAAATCTCATGAGGTTTGCAAACTGGCTAACTCCGGAAGGAGACTAGTGAAGATAGACCGGTGATGCTTTATTGACTTTAATAACTTATCACCGCTGTCAGCACCAGCCCGATACAACTTGGACAACCAAGCCATGGATGGAACAGACTTCCATACTGGTACAAATTCAAACCCTTGCTTAAGGGGAATGGATTTGATACCAGGAACATACCTAAGGATTAGACCAAGCCTATCCTTGAACACAACTGAAAGGTTGGGCTCAGGATGTGGAGTGACAATTGATGCAAATGTACGCTTTGATACTCGAGGTGCAAGCTGAATAAGCTTAGACACTGAGAATACCGAAAGGTATAGTTGAACCAATTGATCACCTCTGGCACCACCCTCTCTTATACACTTTCTATGAAAGGGAGGTATAATCCTAGGTAAGCCAGTCCTAGTAAGGGAGACCCCCTTCTTTCGCCTTCTCCTGCTTTTTACTATACTGGAATCCCTAATAGGCTGTTAGCAATAAGAAGAATAGGCTGCGCCCGATTCCTCTTCTGCCCTTTTGATAACCTTCCGGACCCCTAGCTTGTGCCTTTTCCCCTGCTCTACGAACACTCTGCGACCTCCTCGATTTCCCATCCAGCACCCTCTGAGCCTGCAAGCCGTTAGTAATGTCAGCCAATGGGGGGCCTATCCACGTCATCCAATTCCGTTACATTCTCATCAAGCACTGCAAACCGTGAGGGATTCGTGAACCCCTCAGCAGACGCACGTGGCCTACGATCCCTACGCGCCCTAACACAACGCGCCAAGGACTCTCCTCCTCCTCGACAGCAGCATTCTTTCCCGGCGCCCTTGTCTGCCACCGTACTCCTCCCAGGACAACCGTTGACCTCAATACTCTGCTCCTCAGAACTCACCTTCCTATCTCTGCAATTATCCCTCAGGTGACCAAATTTACCGCAAGCCAAACATAGTAAACTCATACTCTCATACTCCAGAGGCTTCTGCACTCCTTCAATGGCAAAATGAGGCTGCAATGGCTTCGTAAGATCCACCTCCACACATAGTCTCGCAAACCTTCCTCTCGCCTTCGTTGCAGTGTGCAAATCAACCTTAATTGTCTTCCCGACAGCCATGCCCACATTATACATCATTTTCTTGTCAAAATATTCCAATGGCAAGTCGGAAATCCTCACCCACACCGTAGTTTTATCAATCACCTCTGTTTTGGGGTTGAAATCCGGTTTCCACCTCATCACACTCAGGTAGCTGTCAAGCACAACCCACGGACCCCCCAGTTAGAGCAACCTCAAAGTCCTCTGCATTCTGAAAAAAACACTAACAACGAAGAAATCATTCTGCCAAGTCTGTAACCTTCACTCTGCCCCTCCTTCCCCATAGCTGAGACAGTTTCCGATTTAGGAAGCCATAGCTTACCTTACGTCCCCAGTAACTTAACAATCAGCGACTGCTTGAACGGTGCCCACAGCCTCTCCTTCTCCTTTTCGTCCAACAGAAAATTAGGGCACATAGGGTCTGTGTCATCTCGAGTAATACCCTGAGAGGGATTCAGCAGTGTGCCAAAACTCGTATCGCCGTCTTCATCATCCATCATACCTTCATCTCCGGCCATCAGCGAGTCTTTGTACGACTTAGGCTATCTCTACCCTTATCCACCTCTTCTTCCTAAGTTCTTCTTTTATTAAGTGGCTCAACCTTTCCCTACCCTACCTGTTCCAAAGCGAGTTTTTGCTTAAGGGAATTGGCTTACCTTCTATTCTTATTCTGCAACTGAAATTCCATTCCTCCTTTGCTTTGTGCCTCTATCTATTAAGTGATAAAAACCTGATAGTCTTCCTCGCCCTTCAGTCGTTCATTCCTCTCCTTATCAGTCTCGTGGCCGTATCTCCTCTCCCGTTGGTCGAGAACTTCATACCTCTCCCTGGTTCAATAAGAAGGATTTACCTTCGAATTGATCGTGCTATTCTTTACTCGAAGAGTAATTCATACAAGACTCTAAGAAGGAAGCAAGTCTTTCATCCTCTCGCTTTGCTCGAGATCTGTTCAATCCTCTCCCTCTCGGTCGACTCTCTCCTCCCCTGCCATGCCATCTAAGTCTATTGCAACACTCATTTTTTGCTTGATCTTTCTTTTTCGTATATTTGCTTTAAAAAAAAAGAAAAAGCCCAGCTTTCTACTTTTATTTTTTTATATAAATTTGTACGTAGGTCTATGTTTATTTTGCTACTTTGTCCGCCTCCAGTGCTTTGATTTTTTTTGTAAAGGGTCTCTTGCTTTTGTTATTTGGGGGGTTTCGAGCGGGGAAATAATTGCTAGTTCCGGCCCATCACGCTCGACCTCGTGGACGGAGGATTCATTCGAGATTGGGGTCTTAATGGAGCCCCTTTTCCGAAACAGAGATGGGGGGCACGTCGGCTCGTTCTTCGATCCCGAGGGTGGCGGGCGATGAAGCGGGGCCGTCCCATCAAGGGTCTGTTGTCGAAAATGCTAGCTTGGAATCGTCAATGCGAAATCGCATTGCACGACTCGAGCAGGACAATAGTCCTTATCTGCTGGATAAGGCAAAGGGGGGAATACTGGGCTCACATAAAACAAGAGCTGGACCACGCTTCCTCTCAGAGGGAGTATAGCCAGTTGCTTGAGTTCGAGAACAGAGACCTCCAAATTCGAGAGCGGAAGCACGAGTGTTTACGTCTTTTTTTTCCACGTGCTAGCTCAAAATCCGGCCTTGGCCGACCAGGCCCCATACAACCCCCAGGAAGTCTTTGACGACTTCTTGGACGAACGTCGGGAAGCACTCGATAGACAGGCGGAAGAGCCAGTGGGTGAGAAGGCCCACGGACAAGGGGTGCCCTTGGAGAAGAGAGACCGGGAAGAAATAGCTTTCTTGGAGGGACTGTTCTTAGATCTCCAGAGGAGGGGTCCCGACGCAGTAATAACAATTTTTCAACCTCCCAATGCTCAACAGAATTAAAGAGGGAAAGTTTATGCATCTTCAGGCTACTCCCCGAACATGCCTAAGGAAGGTGGGGGAATAGCGGCCATGGACTTAACTAAAATAATAAAATTTCCAAAAAATGGCCCATGGGAAAGGGAATGGGGGAGGTGGGCCCCCTCTATATCATAGGCAAAGTCCTGCGGACTCACTTTCATTTTTATGGGAAGGAAGGACACCCCCCCGCAAGGTCACACATGGGACCAGCTGGGGCAGGAAGTTGTTACTCGACTGAGTGAGGTAGATCCCGCTCAAATTTTGACGGCCCTCTCCGATCCTTATTTCGTCGATTACTTTATGGTGGCCACCCAAGTAATAACGACATGGGCAGCAATTTGATTGAAATAACAACAGATTCTATTCTGAATTTAGTTACCTGGACCAGCTCTGTTCTATATTCCACTCTAGACTAGATAGATAGGACTGACTAGCCTGTCGGCCACTAGAAGAGGACTTTTTTGGCCTGCTGAAAAAGCTTAGAGGAAGGAAGAAAGGAAAATCAGTCCTTAAGTATTAGGCTGATCGGCTGATAGGATTGATTCGCAGACTGGATGAGACCATTCACTCACGGAAGACTTTATAGATATCGCTCCTTAGCACAAGTAGTACACTAAGCCCAACAACCCTCTCCTTATCAGTCGAGCCCGTACCTCTCCCTATCGGTTTTGTATCTCGCTTTGCTCGAGCTGCTATTGCTAGCTCAAGGGCTAAATTCTAACCTTAGTATTTCAACTAAGCTAATTCAATCCTCTCCCTGGAACTGAAGGACTTAAGGGCTTTACCTTCCAAAGCTTCTAACAAGGCAAGTTACCATCCTCGGACTACGGGTCTCACTTCCTACGTTCCAAAGCTTATGCTTGCAACTTCTTCCTCTGCATTAGCTATCCAAAGCTCTCACAAGAAAGCCTTTTTTCTTTCGAGCTTACAGAAATTCGATTCCTTCGCTTACTCTGATCCTTCTGATCCTTCTTTTAATGAAATATCTCTCGAGCGATAAAGATAATTCCTATTCACTGTCCTAGGGAGAAATTCAATAATCAGGATTTCTCGGATCGTATGAATGCTTTATCTTAGGATAGTCCGAGGAGGGAAGATAATGGCTGAGAATTCAAACCTAGTAAAGAAATTTTCTATCTCATTCCTTAGAGCGAGTGAAGTTACCATTACTAATAAGGGAGGGGGAACGAACGATATAAGATAGATAGCTCTTTTTTTATGAATCTGCTAGAAGGTACGTAGTCACTCGACTGGTAACTGGTAAGGAAAGGAGCTAAGAAAGCCACTGTACCGACAGGGAGAGGTACATAGTAACTGAACGCTTTTTTCTTCCCTGCTCTTGTCCGTCCCTGCGCTTACAGAAACAGAAAGAGATTCATAAAGGAACTCTGATTTATCTGATTATCGTGAATTGACCTCAGCGGAGGAGAATCATAATATTAGCTTAGTCTTCTATTCCCAAGGGAGATAGATAGGGGCGAAAACCCTAGAAATCCACGAGAAGGCCTCTTTGACTATTGAGAATCGAGGTTTGAAACCATCCCAAAGGGTCTTCCCATCAGAGAGTGACAGAACCAGTGCTTTTAGTACTGATTTTCTCACTCGGAGATCTTCCAAAATCTCCCGCCAAGAACGAGTGACGTGCGTCATTGCGCGCGAGGGAAACATTGCGTATCGTGTTTTCATGATACCAGTGTCAACCATCGTAAGCGCAAAGACCTGTTACATTTGTTAGTTGTAGCAGTACGTCATCCGTCCTCCTCGCCTTAGTGGTAACGAACTTGTGTTACTAGTGGAGTGGGAGTGGGGGGGCGTTGATCGTTGTCGATGATCAGGATAGTGTTTGTGCCATCCCAAAAAGCGGCATAGCGAGCTTCGGTCCCAGCCCGCTTGCTGTCTCCTGGAATGGCCTGACTTACATACCCGAATGGTATGATGGCATTGTCTTTCTTCTTTTCTTTTGTGAGAGGTATGAAATCGGGAGAGCAAAGCTTTAGGATTGGACTCTCTACAGAACACTGATTCGGGTTGTGCGCTTACGTGCTAACTGAATCACTTCAATAGCGAATGTAGGAACAGAAATGGAATACCAAAGGACGTTGCTACCCTACCCGTGAAAAAGTAGCCTTCGTGAACCAGCCATTTTCTCGCTATCGGGAGAGCTGCTATCTGCGTTAAGTGACTCGACCGCTAGGGAGAGGAACGGAGTAGCTCGAACGAAGTGAGAGGATCTGAAAGACCTCTCCTTGTCAGTCGAGAACTTCATCCCTCATGGCACGACGAAGTATAGCATCTTGCGCAGGAGTTTGATTGCAGGGGGCACGAACGATTGCATGGTTAATTAAGTGGGCTATGGAGCATGAGCCATATCAGTGCTAGAAAGACTGTTTTTTGATATGGTTTGATAGTAGGAGAGAAGTTGTACCCCTATGGAGTATGGCCCAACCAGCGGAGTACTTTACTAAAATATCTGTCCTACCATCCCAGACCCTTTGTGGTTAGACCCCTTTCTATCCACAACTGAGAAATATCACAACCTAGCAAGCAGGCCGAACGCGCTTTCTGCCCTAGAACCAATGCCAGCCGATGCATTCACCCCTGGGATCATGATGCTAATGCCAAGATCTCAGGATATGGCTAGACCCTAAATCCGAATAAAAACCTACCACTTGGCTGCTATGGAGCTTTGTAGTTATGGAGCTATAGTACCTCTATGCCCTTGCCTTTGAGTTCCCCAAGGCAGTTCATCTGCGGACCAGTAACAGCCCCTACCTTATTGCAACTATGGAGCTAATGAACCTTGGCCTTTGAGCCTAAGGTGCAAATCCAGACCAAAAGATTCAAGTCGGACCAGAATCAGGTAAAGAAAGCGTACCAAACGAAAGCCCCGAAACTTCAACGAAAGCTATATATTAAATAGAATAAAGCGAAGGGAGCCCACTTCCCACTCTCCCTTCCCCACCCCCACTGTCTATACGAACTTTATAGGGTCTCCGTCAGTCTATCTCTGCTAGTCTCGTAAAGAAAGAGATTAAGCGCACTAACATGAAAGTTTATGTAAGGAAGGACCATAGTCTACTTCAGTCTGTGTTACCTTTGTCTTCTGCTTTCCAGCTCTGAAAGCAAGGAGTATAGTATCGAACCTGCCAGCACTAAATAAGGGTAAGGGACCAGGACGAAAGTCCAATAACAGCTGCTTTAAGTAATAGGTTTTCCCTGCGTCTCCC
>JAIUCV010002358.1:15000-47981 GCA_026724425.1 Erythrophleum ivorense
GCCACCAGCTTTCCCAAAATAAAATAAATAAGGGGAGATCTGCTGCTTACTGCTCACGGAAACATCCGACCTATACAACAAAAACTATCATGAAATTTTTACTTCGGAGAGGCTTAGACCTAGGAAAGGGTCAAGACCTGCTTCGGCGTCCAGCGCCGACCAGGATGACTGTATGGCCGCTGAGTTCTTTAGGTTGGCTCTAGAGGATGAGGATGTTTTCCTTCCCCCGGTCGATCCGTTTTGTGATGTGATCTCTACCAGTGATGCTGCTTGCTGTGATGATAGACCTTCTTTTGGTCTAATTGGAGGGTGCTCATCCCCTCCCTCTCTTTTGAAGGACAATGGACCTGCCTCTTGTCCTCTTGCTTTGTCACCTGATTACTTTCCTGCTTGACTTTGTCGGCGGGTGGTAGCATGTCCTTTAGCGAGGCTAGGCACCTTCCTTAAAGGAGGAAGCATCCAATCTGATGCATCCTAGCCAGGGAAATCCCCGAATCGCGAGTCTGGGGTATATACTTTTTCTTTATCCCCCAGAGAATCCGACAAGAAAGAAGATCAAAGAAAGTACATATGGGCAAGATCCATCTTCCATTTCTAAGAGAATGCCATCAGTAGAAAAAGCAAAGGAGGATTGATGGCATGAACCGGTATGCTCCATCCGCTAATCCGCTCAGGAGGCGGGCAGATGATTTTTGTGATTGGACGGACGTACTTTTTAGTAATTCGAGATTTGAAAGGGCCTGTGAAAAAGCCCCCACTGAACAGGACCGGTAGTCTCCATAGGGACTTGGCTCTACCATAAGGGAAAGTAGATAGACGGCTCTACGTCTTCAGGTTCGAAATCTCTCGTCTTTAAATCAGAAATAGGTCTTTCAGAAGATAGTGAATTACTGGCGTGAAGCAAGGGTGCATGGCAGGCTAGCTCTTTAGTTTATCCTGATCCTACGTGACTAGGTCAAAGATGAATAGTGAATACTCCGCCCCCGGGGATAGATAGTTGGTAGATTGACCTTTCTTCGGAGATCGGCTCAACCCGTAAGGAAATAGATTCAAACTTTTTCTAAGTGTAATCGACTATTGTTGTCGATCCATTATTTATGAGACCCGAGAAAGGACTTTCATTTGCAGATCAATCATAATTGAGGAATTACATCGTGACAAGAAAATGCTACCTTCTTTTTATGGCGTTCTACTAAAGCAATAGTTTCTTTATGATCCCAAGGGAACCAGGAACAGCCCATCTTGGAGCTGATCCTACATCCACGGATTTCAATTCCAGATTGGATGTAGGTCTTTTCACTAGCTTGCTTTCCGGGGCTTTGAATAGCTTTACCAGGAAAGAGAACCGGTCAACCTCCCCATAGACAAAATGTGAACTTACAAGAGGGGAAGAGTCGATTTGAACAATCAGAGCTTATTCCATTCCGAACAAGCACTAGAAAGGTGACTCTGTGTGGGATCGATCGCCCTACTTCTTTATTCTTTATCGCGTTGGGCCGGGATCAAAACAACTTATATAAGTATATAAGTTAAGTAAGGATATACCACCAAACCAACCTCAACTGATTGAACTCAAGCAATCGCAGCTACTTTCTCTTCCACTGCCTTCTCTAAACCACCAACAACGGATACGACAAGAGCTGCAGCGGCAACTCAAGCAGCAGCGGCTAGGCTGACAGCGCTTACGAGACTATGATTCTTCCCTTTCGACGGGTATGAGCTTCTAGGAGCCCTGCCTCCAACAGAATCAATGGCAAAGAATGCGCTATAAGGAAGAAAAGGCCCCTTTGGCAACTATTGAATACGGGGTCTTTGAAAATCAACTGCTATTTATTGAAGGGGGACGAAGTCAATCACACATTTCTACTTTCGACCAGGTAAACCACATCTGAGGAAGAGCAGGGATAATCGTAGACTAAGAAGAGAGGACGTAAACACATTCATTGAATTGGACAGCTTTGTTAGCAAGAAGCGGTTAGCGGAACTCAGTTCCACGAGCTACTTCTTTGAAGTCTTTTTCTGGGACTAGAGGCCTTTGGGATTGATGCCGAGACTAGATTCGAAACTAGAGATTGCTCTTCTTCTTATTCACACCGAAGTGCGCAATAAGGAATGGCGGGATGGATTACTTTTCTATAAAGGCTGGGCATCTCAGGGAAATGTTAACCACATAGGGATGCCTTCAGTCTCTTTCCGGACCTACTCATCGAAAGATGCCCAAGCTCTTTGATAGAAGAAGCTTCAAATGCGCAGTTAGGACAAAAAGGCTGTTTGCAAGAAGTAGCTGCGAGAATGCCCTCAGTCTATATAGGCTGTAAGGAAAAAGGCAAGTAGGCAAAAAAGATTAAGGACCTTCGACTGCTTGAATAAGCTAATAACAGATCTTTTGCGTCTTTCGAGATGCGAAGAGAAGTAAGAAGATCGGCCTATAAACCTGTCTAGCCAAGATGGGGGAAAGCTCCCACCCAACTAAAGAATATGCACCAGATGAACCAGTAAAAAGGCGCGTAAGCGAAGAAAAAAACCTTTGAGGACGCTCCGCTCTTATCTTTTTCACAATCGCCGACTACGAAATGATTAGGAAGTTAGCCAAACGGAGGAAGCGGTACCCGGCAAAGGCCGAGAAAACTGATTAGGAAGTTAGCTGGCTGGCTGAGGTAACTCTACTTGCCGAGGAGGAAATGTCAATTCTTGCTTCTTCCTTTTGAATACCGGGATTGCTAACTACTGTCCTTAACTCTTATTGCCCTAGAAGCCAGAACTCTTAACGGCGGGAAGCGAAGGAACCGTAGGGCTTAGCTTAGGGCAGGGAGTGAGCCTTGGGTCATAATGAATATAGTAGGGCAGAACCATGGGCGATTGCCGCTGTTAGAGTAACTGCTGCAATTGAATCTGTTGTCGGAAGGGCTACTAGAGAGGAAGACTCCTTTGGCTCTTATCGAAATGAATTGAAAAAAGGCTCTTCCCACGTAGCAGTAAGAAGGACGGGAGAAGGAGCAATAGACGGGATTGTTGGAATTGGTGTGCTAGCTGCTCTAGAAAAGGAAAGGGGGAACTGACTTGTGAACTGGAAAGCCCTTGTTGGCTATAGATATGGGTCACTCGCGTTATAAGAAGAAGGAAGGGGATAGTTATAGGACCTGGAACTGAGACTGGTAATTGGATTTTCTTTCCTAGGGGCAGGAGCGGTAGTTGAAGGAATGTTGCTTTGGCTTGATTGCTTTCACCGGCCTTGCCTTTTCTTTTTTTCAAAATGTATTCTCGCAGTTGAAGATAAAGAAAGGGCTGCTTGGCCTAGAATTAGAGAATTAGAGGAGGTAGTGGGAGATAGTGTGTATGTACTTTTCTTCTTCATGTGACAGACATCGCAAAAGTAGTCCGTCGAACTATCGCCGATAGAGGGCATCGTTCAAGTATACGATTTTTTAACCGGTTTCGCAGTCGACCATTTGATAGCCCTGTTCTTGAATATACAGAACTAATAGGGCTTCGATGAGCCCTAGATGTAAAGGGCTTTTTGAACCCTTCTAAGCAATTAGAAGAGCGCAGAATTGGACCTCCCTCAAATGGATGGATCTGGGATTGATTGTGGAACCGAGCAGAGAGAACCTGGGACGAGCAGGAAGATACGCTAGGCGGAGTAGTAGCTCTGGAGCAGGTTCTTCGACTGGATCAATGCATGTATGAATCCTAAAAAAATCCCGAAGGTCTAGTCTAGAAAAAAACCCGGGGGTTTTGGTAGGAAAGGCGGTCACAGGAAGAAATGCCCTACCAATGAATAGATTAGTCTACTAACGTCAACAATCTCTTTCTTCATATACGATACCGTCCGGTTTTATATCCGAAACTATAGATATGACACAAGAAAGAAAGATAGATATTCCCATGGTAGGAATAGGACAGTTGCACTAAGGAAGAGAGCTAGGGATTTGATAAAGGTGATAGGACAGGGTTCCAAACCTGCCTTAGTCTCAGTCTCAAATAGGGCGCAAGCTAAGGACATTACTATATGAATATACATTTCCTTATCACAAGCGAGACCTCAAATTCCAAAAATGCTCCTCTAGTCCCGAGCTTGGTAAATAAGGCCGTGGGAAAGAAAAACTTTCTTCCGGCCTTTAAGTGATAGGGGGGAGTCACTCTTGCCTTCTCTCTCTTAGGTGGGTCAGTCTCGCTCTCTCTTGTCGGTAAGTATATCTGTCGTGGTATTGCTGTCGTGCCGTGCCGTTCCAGTAGTCTTTGTGAATTAGTTGTTTTGAGGGGGGAGTGCAAAAAAGGAAAAAAAAGACCGTAGCCAAAAGCAAGGGATTCCCGGGGCCCGAGGTAGAGCGTCGGTCGTCAGGGCAGGTATTCTCATAAAAGAAAGAAAGGAGAACAGGCAGGGAGGTAAGAACGAGTAAGACTAGGTTATAACAACACAACAGAGGTTAGACAGCTCTTACCGGAGGAAGTCGGGTCACCCGTCCCCTTGACACAGACACGAACTAATCCTTCTCTCACTACTTCTGGACAGGATTTCACTCCAATGGCAATAAGCTAATAAGATTTAGTACGTTTAACCTGGAACTATAAAACCTTACCCGATGACTTTCAGACTTGCTTGACCACTTGAAAACTCTCCTGGGATTCGAACAACTCTTGGCGAGTCTGAACTCGGCGAAGAAGAATCATCGATTGAAGAAGAGATTCTTCACTTAGATAGAGGAAGAGAATAAGGACTAAGCTCTGTAAACAAAGATGTTGAATCCTGGCAATAAAGAAAAAGACCTGGTTATCTCAAAGGCTATCTCCGGGAAAAGGCTATGGTTCACTCGCGGTCGAAGAAGAACAGGTTGGGAGTGACGGAACTTACTAATTAACTGATTGAACTTTAGGGGTGAAAAGAATCCCCAGTTGATGCGGAAGAAGCAGTCTTAGCATGGTTTTGCCCAGAAATAAAAGAAGTTCACGCATTGGCAAACAAACTGAGTAGGGAAGGTCTTTGTTGAATCTGAATTGGATAAGTAACCAAGCAGGAAAATACGGGGACGAAAACAAGCATTGGAAAACTGGAGTTTAAATAAGTACTGGTACAAAGCCTTTAGAGGTAGGCTTTCATTTCATGCCGTTTTGATATATGTCTTAGTTGGCATAAAAAAAGTAATAAAGCAGCCAATCCGGGAGTGCCAGCCAGTTAGAGTTAGATCTGATTGGGGAGGCAGAAGAAAGAAGGAACTCCGAGAAAGTAAAATTTACGGTATTCCCTGGTTCGGTTTACCTGGGGTGGTCGCTGCCTGAAGAACACTATACACACAAACCGAAAGTCTTCTTTGAATCAAGTTCTCACTTCACTTACCCTCTCGCTACCTTCTCGTTGTTTTTGTTTTGACTTGCTCTTTGGCTAACGTTGACCGGCTTCGCGAGATCATTTCGGCCTACACAGGTCTAAGCTCTATTGGGCGTAGCTTTTTCGATCCAAGCAAACTACTCGAAAAAACTAGAAGAAAGATCGACTCTTTTATCTAAGCAATCTCTTTCTTTAACTTTAAACAGACAGACGGATACGTAGTGGAATAAGGTGCTGCCACTATAGGTTCGAGTAAGCTGACTGGGCTAACCTCAGATTATAGGTCAATAAGTGAGACAGAGGTTACTGGGGAAAGGCGGGAAAGCAAGTCCATCAAAATAAGTCCATTTACTTCGTAACCTTTACTTGGAAGACTAAACCCGCGCCTTACCTAGGGCTGCAAGTAAGGACTTCACATCCGGATTGGACGCAAACAACCGCCCCCAGCCTTGTGATTCCGGACCAACAGGTGGACGAAACTCTTTACTTTGTCGTTATATTCCATTTTTCACCGAGATTCTGTCAATGGCAACCAAGATGTGCTCATTCCCATTAGATGCAGCCTTAGAGAGCCATTCATTCATTGGTTTCAAGTACTCCCCGAGTATCACGCTAAGACATTCCTTTTCTTGTTCTCGACAGAACCCCTTTTACCCGTTTGCGAAGGAAGCCCAAGAGAGCGGTAAGGGGCGCAGCCTTCTACTACCATGGACGAGGATACGCTAAGGCAACTTTGGCTGAGTCAATCGAAGCTAAAGCAACGTCCAGTTGGCCGAGCTGATGAACTTGACCCAATAGATCTATTAGAAGCAACAGAGTAATAGGTGGAAGCAGATCTAGTGCTAGTAGGGAGAGGTTCTGAAAAGATCTCGACCGAAAGGGAGAGGTTCTGAAAAGATCTCGACCGAAAGGGAGAGGAATTCAAATGTCCAGATTCATATCTAATTTAATTAAGGCCCTTTCTTTCGGGCGACGATTCGATTCTTCTTAGCTTGGCCATTCGATTAAGGTTCTTTCGATCGAGAAAGAGAAAGATAACTCTTATTCATCCGGAAGTGACTGAACTAGCCTTTGGGCTTAAAAAAGCGCTGTCGCACCGAACATTCTCTCAGATTGTCTTTGTCGGCCTTACTAGCGCTACTGCTAATGTCGGCGTAAGGACTGTTTTTATCGGATACTTCTCTCTTTTTGGGAGGCCTAAGGACTGCAGCTTCTTCTGTAACAGCTTTTTTCAACCTCCCCTCGGGAAGTACGGTAAGAGGAATAGCCTATCTTCTATCTAGCCTTGAGCCCGGTATCTTGATTGCTGCTATTTTGATTTACCCCGAGCATTAAGTAGAGGCCGGGGCCAGCGTCTATTAAGAAGGGGATAGCCGGCTTATTTCGCTCCTAAATCCATTTAGCCTTTCTCCGGAACCACTTTAAATACCGATACGGGACCACCTTCCCAAATCAAATGCAACTGATTAAAGAACAGCTGCTCACCTTGCTCAGTTTAGGGCGTAGGGAAAAGAGTAATAGTCATCCATCGCCTTGAGCGGAGCCTGGTCTGGGATCGAGCCCTTCTGCCCTTTCTAAGGATCATGGGTCACGAGATTCGAATTAGTTCAAATCCAATACAAATGGGCCCTCTGCCCTAGATTCTCTTCTCCCCGTACGGATCCATGTTCCGCCTTCTTTCAGTCCTAAATCAGTTAAGCGGCACTCATCCCTTTCTTGGCCACTTAAGGTTTCGCATCTCTCAAGCCGCTACTGACTTGGCTTCGTTCACTCAACAATCATTGAATCCGGATCCGGAAGTGACTGAACTCCCTTTTGAGCTAACTGCATCGGTTATGTCGACAACAACATATTCTCTAGCAAAAGAAAGCACTGACCTAGACTAGATCTCTTCTACCGCATCAAGAGGAAATCCCGATCCCGCATTTGATAAAGTTTAGCTATGCCCACAGCTCTTTCAAAGTCAAGCAGTCTTTTCAAGAAGAAAGTCACAGTCACACCGCTAATAGGCGGAAGAAGAGATTCCCAGCTATTGACTCTAATAAGACTAATAGCCGTACCGCAGAAAGAAGGTCAACCTGACCCCAGGTAATCACAGCTTTCTTCCCCTCAGGTCAAAGAGTAAGAACTCGTTTTCGAGCTAACCTTACATGGAGCTACCTGCCAACAAGAGTTCTCATTCACGGCTAACTAAGCATTCGTTCGGAGTTGACAAGGGAGAGGGTTTCCTATATTATGTTATGATGGATAGGCTGGCTGCACTCCCTTTGAGGTAAGAACAGTTCCTTTTGATTCAATTGCAAGAAAAGAACCCATTTTTAGAGTTTTATACGGCCAAACAGTATATTTATACAGATTCCTAAAAAATGAAAAAATAGACTATCATAATAAAGATATGACAGAAGCATCACTCTGTCTGTTGGATGCCCTTCTTCCTGGCAAGATCAGATCAAGAATAGCCAAAGGCTAGGAAAGCACAGTCAGACTAGTGCCACGCCCAAAGCACAAAGACTGCTTATTCCGCTAAAACAGAAAAGAGACAGGACCTCTTATGCCGGAAAAGTCAGAAAGTAAAGTGCTAACGTGCAGCTCCCATTCCTCCACCAAGAGAAACCCTAAGAGAAGACCATGCTACCAGTCCTAGCTGGCACCGAAGCCAAGGGAAAGCATTTGAACAAGAGGAATGAAAGAAGAGCTTATTCGTATTCAATGCTAGCCGACCCAGCCTCCCAGATCCGCATCAGCGAGTGGTGTGACGACGACCAAGCCGAAAGACAGATCTCATCACAGCACTTGTAGTAACCCTCCTTTTCCCACCTCTTCGCCTCGAGTCTGATAGTACTAAAAGGGTTTGCTGCTCTTCTTCTTCTTTCTGAAAGATAGCTATTCTCCGCCTCTCGAAAGAGGCTACGTACCTGTTAAACGATAAGCGCTACGCTTTTCCCTAGGGCTTTCACTTCTTGTTCCTTCGGTTAGTACAGCCTATGTTCTCATATGATATTAAATCTGTTGAGTTCTTATCCCACTTGAAGGACTGTGTCCAGGGTATTGACTTAGGAAAGGCTATCTTCGGACCGTCTTTGCCAAATCACTGAGGTGATGATTAGTGGGTTCAGGGGAGCTTGCTATCAATGCTATGCGAAGGGCTTTCCACCTTTCTTCGCTTGGTCAGTTGAGTGGGAAGCCGACTCTTTCTTATTACGTAAAAAGGTTCTTCCTTCTCCTCCCATCGCCCCCCCGACCGCAGTTCTTTGCTTGCTTACCATCATCCATATGGTCTGATGGCTATAATCGAGACACCGTATGATAGGAGCCCGACTCACTAAAATCTTTATTTTTTGTGCAAGAATCCAGAAGAATGTCTTAGCTCCTTGCCTATGCTTTGCCAGATTGCATAAAAGAAAGTCTACTTCATGACTCTCCCTTCTAAGAAAGCTACTGAAGCCGCACGCCGTGAAGGGCCTCCGCTCGCTGGGCTATCTTCGTCTTCTTCAAGACCTATGGTCCAATTCATTAAGCTCTCTCGAATTCATTCGAAAGAATGGGACAGATGTGTGGAGATCTTTTACTCTGAAGCGGTCTTCCATCGACCTTCACCATTGTCGTCCCAGATGTCATCTTGAAGATTTTCCTTCTTGCCCTGCTCCGCCATGAAGAGAGAACAATTGGGAGATTGAGTCCCCCCCGATTGCTCCTTTCCACCAGCTGTCCGTCCCTCTTAGTTGTGCGCTTACCGGCTAGTGTGACCGAAGGCTATGCGGAAGTGCCTAAGAAGTTTGATCACTTTGAGCTTCCGCTTCCATGGAGGTTGCCCCTCCAGCAATGCCTCTATCCATCTCGGCGAATAGGCTGTGGTTGATTGATCCAACCTCCGGGGAGAGACCTCTTGCTTCATTTTGATGCATTGCCTTGCCCTTCCCCAAGTCTCCGCTATCATGATTGTAGAGGTAGGTCAAATAGCCCCCTTGCTTGGTGGATGTCTCTTTCCGTTCTGGGTCTTCCATTCATTAGGACGACAGCCAGCCATACTAGACTGCTTTTATTGATACACGCCCCGATCCACTTGGTCCAGTCCGCTGAGAAAGCGAGGCTTTCTAAAAATTAGGATGAATTCCCTATTAACTCTATCGAAGTTGCTTTCCACATCCAACTTGCTTGATTATCATCCTCTTTTTTCTTCAACTCTCTCTTTTTGTTTTGTATGGTGCTGTTCGGAAATCGATCGACCTTTTTTTTAGGAATGCACCCTGCTCATCTGATATAAATCAGCACTCCTTCTTCTGTCAAGAAGGTAGGCTTAGAGCCAGCAATAAAGCTAGAAAAGTCTACCGCGAGCGAGTAGTCTTCGCGGACATGCTTACTTCATCTTTACTGAGACTTCATGCATACTCCCACTTGCGGGGCCGGGGTCCAACTTCATTTCTTGTTATTGGACTTTCCTACATATCCGGTTCCACCTCGGAATCAAGCCCCATCCATGTAGTTCTGTCTATCCATAGTCAAATTGAGCATCTACTTAATTAATCGCCATTAGAGATATAGGTTCTCCGAGTTTCCGTCATACTAAACCCATAGAATAAAAGAAGGCCGATAGTAGTATGTTAACTCCACCCAGCTACCTTGGATGCTTTTCTAAGGCATCCAAAGCTTTGAGATATACGGGGTTGCTCGTATCCTGTAATGATTGGATAAGGTGGAGTAAGTCCGTACGCGAAACCCCCTCTCCAGAGCTTTGCTTGCCCTCTAAGGCAAGCCGTTGCACCAGGTCGAGAAAGGTCTCATGCTCTCGACGATTATTCTGGAAAAAAGATTCCAAAATAATCGCCGCCTTTTCCCGAAGGTCGTTGTTGGAGTCTTCGGGAAGTGCCTGGGGGATATCCACCTCTTCCACCCAGTTACGGCCTTTTTGCCCCTGTTGGGGGCAAATGGCTTTTTCTTTAGGTGAAAAGCATGAGGTGAAGGTTTTTTTGAGTTTTGCGATAATGGAGTCCTCTTGTGGACTCCACATAATTGTCGCACGCGGATCAGTTCCACAAATCTCACCTTTACGCCGTTCATCCTAGAAGCTGTTCCTAGGAAAGATTATGATTCTTGGGTATCCCATCAAGCCCCACAAACCGGGGATATTGGGGTTTTGGGGCGAGCTTTTGAGCGCTTGGGCCTGTTGACGATTGCCCAATGCGCTGGAGGGGAGAGCGGAAGCGGCGCATCAAGATCAACAGGTAGCGTACCTCAAGATGAGATCTGGTGGACCCTTGAGCAGCAATCCACTGGAGTAGCCACATCTTCGGGGGTGAAGGTAACCCAAGCGCCGATTAGGACGGACGCGGGGCCTTCTAATTCGGGGACGTCTTCAGATTGTTGGACTGGCCTGCCCGACGAAAGCCTATTGCGGGCCGATGGACAAGGAGCTGTCTAGAATCACCGAAGAAACACAGATCCTGACCACAAGGGCCGTAGAGATGGCCGCTTTATTCAAGCTGGGCTTGCCGGGATCCGTGGAAGAGCAGAAGAGAAGCGTCTTCGTGATCCTGGACAACTTCCTGGACGACTTGGAAGTTGATAGTCGCTTGCGCCAGGTGCGCATGTGGTCAAGACCACAAGAGCTCGACGATCCAAATAGTTCATTTTGGCTACTGATCGTCGATCAAATCACAAAAGTCTAAGACGATTGATTTTGCCCTTGTCTTATCGTCTTGGACCTTCGAGAATTTGATATTGTCAAAGATCGAACTCGCTCTTTTACACCGATGTAGACTTTTGTATACTTTCCGGGTCTTGGTCGGGAAGATGCAGATAAAACGCCAATAGCCGCTTCTACGGCATAAGCTTTAAAGAAGAGAGCTCTCATAATAAACAAACACATTTCATAAGAAAATCACATTTTAAAGACGATAAGACAAGGGCAAAATCAATCGTCTGATCGGCTTCAGCCTGAGATACCATATTCGCAGAGAGCGCACTGAAAAGCGGAGGGGGAAGCTAACATACCAAAAGGTCGGACAGAAAGAGTCCATTCATGAGTGAGGACTTTGGCCCTTGATTCGTACTAGCAATTAGGGGATCGTCCTCGGAAAAAGAGCTCAACAGCCTTAGATTTTTGCATGCCGACTTTGGATCAAACCACTTCTTTGGCAGAGCACTCCAATCAGTAGAGACACAGGAATCGAATATGGCAGCTAAAAAGATCGATTTGGGTGTGTTAAACATAGTTGTCTGATCCATTTGAGGTAGTCCCAACTTCTTCCGCTGTGAACAAATCCCCGGCATCATGATCCGCTGCTCAGATCAGATTCATCTATAGTAACGAACAGCTCTTCCGCAAGCCATTGGGGGAAATTACAGAACTTCCTTTTTCTTTCTTCGTCTCGAGATTGCTTATCTTAGGGCTTTCTCGATTTCTTCCTCTGTAATAGCTGCCTCGCTAGCGAAGAGTCTTCCAAGCGGCTTTAGAGATAGGGGTAGTAAGGTACGAGAAGCGGTGGTATCGGGTTGAGCAGCCAAAGCTGTCAGGCGAGCAGGGGTCCCGAGTAGTTCAGTTCAATCAGACCCGCAAGGGAAGAAGCGAGGTTACTATTCACCTACTATTCAGTAGTTTGTTGAGGAGCTTTCTCCCGGATCAAAAGAAGGACACAAGTCGCATAAACACCGTATTTTGGCTGTAATTACCGATATTTCATTCATTAAAAAGATTTGTGTACCGGATTTTCTTCGCTAGCCAATCAAGCAAATAGGCGCGGTTGGCTTATACATTTCCTTATGACTATCTTATAGCCTGCCATATACAGGATTGCTGTAACTGGTGCAGGTCTCCTTCAATCATACCAGCCGAGTGGTAAGGAGAAGATAGTAAAAAGCTTTGGATGGAAAGCGCCGGGGAAAGATAGGATATTGGATTGGGTTCAAGGGCCTTACCATCCCGGTTAAGGAATGACAGGTCTACGTTCTGGTCTACCCGCACGTGACGGAATTGTGCATAGTCCGTATGTCATCCCGCTTCCAAAGCCCAAGAAAGATCTCAGGAGTAGCGGGCGTGGATCTTCTATTTATACGATATTACCAATACAGCCTACCATCCCAGGCATTCAAAAGAGGCAAAGCTCAAAGGCGCATCATTGGCATTGGTCGGGCCGGTTCCCCTCCTTGTCTTTCTTGTAACTTACTTAGAAGTTCTTGGCCTCCGCCCTTTCTAAAGCTGTTTTTCTTTCCCTTTCCATCGTACTCGGGCAAGGGACAAGGGTGCCCGAACAGAAGGCGCATTCACCTACTCGCACTGGGACCTAATCTACATCACACCTAGAGCCCGGATCCGGTAAGGTACGGCGAAGGTCTTAGGCACCTACCACCGCCCTAAATCGAGGGGTCGTCCTTCTATTTATATAGCTGCCAGCTTACTGTAAGCCGAACGAGGACGATAGTGATACCTCGTATAGATGAAAGAGGTTAAGGTTAGATCACGGGGTAGGGGTTCGGTTCGCTTTCTATTCTGCCAACTTCTACTCTACGGTTACCGGCATAGCGCTGCTCTTTGCTTGGGGGCGAAGGTTATGCTTAGTGTCCATTAGACTATGGAGAACTACTGGTACCGGACTAGAAAGACAGACAACATCTTATGAGAAGGGCCTGTAGCTCGATACAATTTTAGGCAAGTTCCTTACTTGCCTACGAAGAAAGGGCAGACGGATTCGGCCATTTACTACCGCTAGAATAGAATCAGACTATACTACAGAGGGTTACCCACGCCCACGACTAAGGGGATAGCAAGAGCACTTGCCTAGCCTAGCCTTCTGGAAAGGAGATAGATTCAAGTGACGGCTCGTATTCTGAACTGAACTTTCTTTCGAAACTAAATTAGATAATCCCTTGTGCATGGGCCACCCATTAACCTATCAGTCAGGAGAGAGCAAGGACCTTCACATTCTAATCAAAGGGCAGACGCTAACGGTACCGATAACTTCTGATTATGGATTCTATCCAAGGAGCGGGTTCTATCTATGATTGGTGCGACGAATGCGATGACTTGGTTAAGGCGTTGCCTTCCCTCATCGATCAAGCATTCTATCGAGCCCTTACTCATCAATCAATGAAAAGAGATACCGACCCTCTTGTGGATTGTGCGTGAGGAGCCTTCCTATCTTATGCCTTGCCGATTGGGTTGGTACCGCTTGTGCCTATGACCCACAGCCTTGCCGATCGAGCTACCGATGCTGCCCTTGCCTATCTAGCGGGGTTGCCCGGCCTGTTCTTTCTATCTCTTTTGGAGCTGTCATGGCACTCTTTCGGGGCTTCTTACAGAATTCCCTGTTTATCTGATCCTTGAAATCAAGAGTCGGAATCTGGTCTCGAGGTTGAGTTCATTCATCTGCCTTGGGTGTGCCAATAATATCAATAAAGGGATTTGCTATCAAATAGAATGGATCTTGACTTACTTTACTCGATGTGACCACCTCCTTTATTCTTTACTGGACTAGTCAAACAAGAGGCTCAAGACCAAGGGTGTGTTCCTATCCCTCCGGTCAAGCAAGGGGCATCCGCCTTAGGGCACGGTACCTTAGTTTAAATCCATATAAAGACAGACGTGATCATCCAATTCTTTTTATTGATTATAACCAAAGTTCGGGTTCTATTAAGGACCTGATTCTATCGATATAAAGAACTCAGCGATCCCGTTCTTCCAAGCCTCGCATCGGAAACGCCGCAATTCCTGATTCAGGAACGAAGTCTTACTTGTTAGAGTAAGGCAAAAAGGCACTAAAAACAAATGGGTTTACAGGTTGAAATTTGATGAAAACAGCTCACAACCAAGATACAAGGCAAGGCTGGTTGTGAAGGAATTCAGTCCAGAAAAAAGGGATTTTTTTCTTTTATCCTTTGACCCTCAAAGCAAAGCCTTGATCGTGCTTTCCTGAATTTACCATACGATCTGTACCGAACCTTATACGAATAAAGAACTGAACTATTGGTGGAAGAGCCCCTAGCGGAAGCCTTATCCTCATTTCAAGTCGAATCCGAGGCTTGGCACCTTTAGTTCTCGAGATATCCACTTGGTGATTGAATTCTAATTTGTTGTTTTCAACTAGAAAAGGAACTACTAATACATCTGCTCTCAAAGTCTCACAGGGAGTCATTCAGATTGGCCAATCTTCCTTACTCAAATGGCACTGGAACTTCAGCTGCCAAAGGAATTAAACAAATGCTCAACACATGCCTCCTATTGGAGAAGCTTCTTTCATTCATTTCCCTTACCAACCGGGACATCTGCTCCTAAAATGGTAACTTCACTCTGCCCCTCAAGCTCCGTTTGGTTCATCATGTGGACAATTCCTCCACATTCAATCTTTTTGTCTGGAAATGCATGCTTTTATGGAGGGGTTATTTCCCTCGTTGGTACATTACAGGTTCAACCCTCACTCTCTCCCTTACGCTGTGCTCTACCTCTCCATGGGCTAGTTTCAAGTTCGATCATAGACGCAAGCAATCTAGTATAGCAAGCCTGCCTTTCAAAACAAAAAGGCTACTCCTTTCTTTCTTTGCAACTGGAATAGAGGGACTGCTACTTCCGAATCCGGGAAGTCCTTCTCGAAAGAGTCATCTAAGGCTTTTCGACTTCAACTTGCCTTTAAGCCGGCCAGTCTGCTTCTTCGAGTGAGGACTTGCTCGGCCCAGCTCGGTTCTCTCACTACCTGAAATCCTTATCTTATAATATGGATCTGGGCATTTCCCTTAAGATCCAGCGCCTGCAGAAGTAAAGTGATAGGAGAAGCTGCTGGTGGGAAATCTCTATTCATCACACCCCTCTCACCCGAGCCTCCTGGAAAGACCCTTGGTCTCCAATCTGCAGATGAGGGGATTTCCCGAGGACTTTTTTTTACTTTAATGGTTTTGAGAAAACTTGTCTTCACTTCTAGTCATTCTAACCAACTCTCCACTGATAGTCATCCAACCTCATTCTCGTGCTTTAAATTAAAGCCTTTTTCTTTGCCATTCCAGAATTGGTGTTGTGGATTTCTGGCAAGTGAGATCTTATGTGGACCAGTGCGTGAAAGCAATTACAACAAAAGCACCTAATGACAAATCAAATTAGGATATAAAGAGAGCCGGGATTAGGCCCCCGCGGTAGACTTTTTGGGCGCATTCCGCCAGTAGGAACTGATCGACTAGGAAAGAGATCTTGGGAATCCCTTTTTTGGCCTTTCACAAGCCTTAAGTGAATCGAAGAATTTTTTGATTCACTTTGGTAGCAGCAGTTATATTTATACTCCGGATTCACAAGAATTTGCAGGACAGCACTGAGATAGGACTCAGAGGTGTCTGCTGGCAGTTTCTTTTCCCCAGTATTACCCGGCACATATAGAAAGATAGGAACAAAGACTGAATTGAAGGCCGCAGCACACACCATAAATATCATCCAAAATTGGGGACCTATGCAGAGGAAAATGGCACTCAGACCAGAAGGTAAGGAAAAAACCTTGAACAAGACTAAGAAAATGGTCCTTTCCTCCTTACAAAAAGAAGAAGCAAGTCAACTACCTGCAGGTAGAATCAAATTGAAGACTGATGGGTGTGCAAAAGGAAGCCCTGGCCCTCCTGGGATTGGAGGGATTGCAAGAGATGACCAAGGCAGATGGTTATTTGGTTTTTGTGGACACATGGCAAAAGCATCCAGTTTAGCTGCTGAACTTTGGGCAATAGAAAGACGATTAATGCTGTTGAAGGTTATGAAATAAAAGATGTCATCCTTGAAACTGATTCTGCAGAAGCTCTAAGTCTGATTACAAATGCTGAGATTGAGGATCACCCGTGAAGAGCTATGCTTTAAGACTGCGGGTACCAGATCAAACAACTCACAGTGACCCCTGTTCACAGCCTTTGCCAAGGCTACTTTTGTGCGGACTTCCTAGCCAACAATGATAGACCTATCATACATTTGTAACTAACTACTGAAGGAAGCGGATCGATCGAACCTATAGTTAGTCCTCTTTCGATCGATTTCTTTCTCTTGACTATTGAGGATCTTGATCGGCTAGGCTCCTATGTGTTCTTCCGAACAGTTCTAGAAAAAGGCTTGGCCTATTTCCAATTCTTTTTGCCTGAGAGCTTGTTTGTGGGGGCTCATGTCCGTATTTCTGTACTTGAATTACGTCCAACCTTCCTCTATATGCTCTTCTCTTAATCCTTTATTCTTGTTTTCTAAGCAGGGGTTGGAAACAACTCTAATTCGCTGTCCTCTGGCAGCACAATGCCAATTCAGCCTTAAAGCCAGAATCTAGTGGTGGTTCCTTACCCTTACAGAAGAGCTGAATTGCGCGGGGGTGAAGGGGCCTTTCGCTCGGTCTTTAAAGCCTGGCTTTGCTTTGAGCAGGAGCCTATCTCGGAATCAATGAGTCAATCAATGTCCGGCTTCAGACCTGGGACTGGGGGAAGCCTGTATCGGGAAGTTCGTCTAGCTAATTAGGTAGGTCGTCAAGCCTTTGTCTTTATGTGTACCCAACCCGCGAGCTTAGGGTGCGCATTTTCGTTGAAAGAGGAAAGATAAAGGAATTTCTTCCCCGCTCCATTGGCTTACGAAAAGGTTTTCCAAACACCAGACAGTACTAATCGTAAGACTTGGGTTTACCCATACAACTCATACGGACAAGCTTCGGATTAGGATTCCGATCGGGTTACCTTCAGGTGCTCCTTATTAATAGTGACACGTGAGAGATCTTACCTTTATACCCGAAGGTATACAAAAGGAACAACTCCCATACTGTCACTAGATTCTGAGACATATCAAGATATAGCATCAATCTAGGCTCCCGCCGCTTTCCCTGGGTTCTTCTCCACCATTCTATAAGCAAATGCTTGCGGGTAGGATTTATCTCCAGAACCATCTTTTTTATGCAATTCGAGGAGAAGCGAGGGCTGCCTATCCTCTAGTTCACCTGGCTTACAACGGTCTGTTTGCTAGGTTTTAGACGAGGGCTAAGGGCGAGTCATCCCTCTTAGCAGCTCTTTCCTAATTAATCAGCTTTTGTGCTCTCCGCGGAAAGACTTTGAAGAATTCCACCAACTACTGATCTCATGAAAGGGAATACAGTTAAACAAGACTTTCTTTCTCTTGCACCACGCCGGAACGTATGGACACTGCCTAAAGTTAAGTAAGAAGGAATCGGGGTGGCTAGCTTTCCTGCTTCTGTGCTTGTTATTAAGAAGATAGAAAAGATATAGCTATCTCCCGTAGGCTACTCTTTAGAGCGTTTCACTCGTTTAAGGAAGACTCATACAGCCTAAGACAACAGGGTTTACGAACAGGGGTTATTCCCATATGGATGTGACTTTTATTCCGCTAGTCTGTCCCGTAGTTCAAGCGTGAAGTCTTTCTTTTTTGCCTATGCCTTTTCCCTAAGCATGCATATCAGGCTGACATAGGTGTCAATTCAAGAAAATTGTGTAAGTAAAGAAAAAAGTGTTTTCTTTCGCTTAAAGCTGAATGAAGATCCTGTCGAAAGTATTTTCTTTATTAAGTGACAATTTCAAAGGCATCCCTCTATCTTTCCGATATAGCAGGTGATCCATAAGAGACTGGATTAGCATATATAAAGAATAGACTAAGGGAACTATGAAAGATCGATCGATATTAAGATAAGCCCCGCTCCCTAAGGGGCCCCTCTCTGATAAGGAAGGAAACGAAATAAAAAAGATTTTATGACAAATCCGGTCCGATGGCTGTTCTCCACTAACCACAAGGATATAGGGACTCTATATTTCATCTTCGGTGCCATTGCTGGAGTGATGGGCACATGCTTCTCAGTATTGATTCGTATGGAATTAGCACGACCCGGCGATCAAATTCTTGGTGGGAATCATCAACTTTATAATGTTTTAATAACGGCTCACGCTTTTTTAATGATCTTTTTTATGGTTATGCCGGCGATGATAGGTGGATCTGGTAATTGGTCTGTTCCGATTCTGATAGGTGCACCTGACATGGCATTTCCACGATTAAATAATATTTCATTCTGGTTGTTGCCACCAAGTCTCTTGCTCCTATTAAGCTCAGCCTTAGTAGAAGTGGGTAGCGGCACTGGGTGGACGGTCTATCCGCCCTTAAGTGGTATTACCAGCCATTCTGGAGGAGCAGTTGATTCAGCAATTTCTAGTCTTCATCTATCTGGTGTTTCATCCATTTTAGGTTCTATCAATTTTATAACAACTATCTCCAACATGCGTGGACCTGGAATGACTATGCATAGATCACCCCTATTTGTGTGGTCCGTTCCAGTAACAGCATTCCCACTTTTATTATCACTTCCGGTACTGGCAGGGGCAATTACCATGTTATTAACCGATCGAAACTTTAATACAACCTTTTCTGATCCCGCAGGAGGGGGAGACCCAATATTATACCAGCATCTCTTTCGGTTCTTCGGTCATCCAGAGGTGTATATTCCCATTCTGCCTGGATCCGGTATCATAAGTCATATCGTTTCGACTTTTTCGGGAAAACCGGTCTTCGGGTATCTAGGCATGGTTTATGCCATGATCAGTATAGGTGTTCTTGGATTTCTTGTTTGGGCTCATCATATGTTTACTGTGGGCTTAGACGTTGATACCCGTGCCTACTTCACCGCAGCTACCATGATCATAGCTGTCCCCACTGGAATTAAAATCTTTAGTTGGATCGCTACCATGTGGGGGGGGTTCGATACAATACAAAACACCCATGTTATTTGCTGTAGGGTTCATCTTTTTGTTCACCATAGGAGGACTCACTGGAATAGTCCCGGCAAATTCTGGGCTAGACATTGCTCTACATGATACTTATTATGCGGTTGCGCATTTCCATTATGTACTTTCTATGGGAGCCGTTTTTGCTTTATTTGCAGGATTTCACTATTGGGTGGGTAAAATCTTTGGTCGGACATACCCTGAAACTTTAGGTCAAATCCATTTTTGGATCACTTTTTTCGGGGTTAATCCGACCCTCTTTCCCATGCATTTCTTAGGGCTTTCGGGTATGCCACGTCGCATTCCAGATTATCCAGATGCTTACGCTGGATGGAATGCCCTTAGCAGTTTTGGCTCTTATATATCCGTAGTTGGGATTCGTCGTTTCTTCGTGGTCGTAACAATCACTTCAAGCAGTGGAAATAACAAAACAAAAAGGGCGAACATTCCTTGGGCTGTTGAACAAAATTCAACCACACTGGAATGGCTGGTACAAAGTCCTCCAGCTTTTCATACTTTTGGAGAACTGCCAGCTATCAAGGAGACGAAAAGCTATGTGAAGTAAAAGAAAGAATCAAGAAGGTCGCCGACTGCTACTAAGAACCTAACAGAACTTTTCAAAAACAAAAGGCTTGTGCTTAACCCGCTACACTCCTTTCTCGCCTAGAAGGAATAAGTCCGGAGAGCGAAGGAACGGGATTAAGGGAGTGAAGCCCAAGACAAGAATCCACCAAATAGGTAGAGTCCCGATAAACTGGGAAGGTAGTTGTTCCACTCTTCTTTCTCGATGCTTTTCATAGCCCAGTTTCGTAAACAAGGGAATGACCCATGGCATCAGTTGACTTAAACGAGTTGGGGAGCGAAGCGAGAGGAGAGGGATTCAACTCCAGTTACGACTTCCCCTCGGCCGGGCATCTTCCCTCTTGCTTCGCTTGACTTTCTCACTGTGGACCAATTCCTATCGCTTAACTCGGAACTCCCTTATTCCTTCTTTTCATCGGAACCCCTTAGTGCTTCACTTTCTTTATTAGTAGGCTAATCGAGAGGTCTATGAAATGCTATACGGAAAGGGGTGATTCTTTATTCATGTAATTCCCGCGAGGAAAAGGTTATTAAAAAGGTTCATAGGTGGTCGTTTAACGGCCCACGAGTTTCTGTTTCTCAATTCCTATTCCTCCTCTTCTCAAAGGGGTATAAGAAAGTTTAGTCAAGCCGAGAAAGAAAATCTCCTTCTACAGTAAGGCGAGAATAAGCCCCATTTAAAGCTTGTTTTGTTCAGTGGGGGCTGGTTCGGTTCAGTGAGTTACGTTACTCTCCTGATTAGTTATTGAATTGTCGGCATCACTATATCTCATTCCCCGTACAGGCTGTACTATAGTAACGGGAGATGTGATCTCGCCATACCTTACTGTCTGTCTCCCCCTCTCCCTACTAGATATGCTAAAAGAATATACGGATTTCCTGGAACGAAGTCCCAGATCTTTCATAGCCTGGAGAAAATAGAAAACAACTTAATCTCAGTGGTTCTAGACCAACTTTAAGTTAGAGCTCGTGGTTGCTTCGAGCAACGGAAAAAGGCTTTTTTAAGGGATAAAAACCTTCTCTGCCCCGATTCCCTCGAACTAGAAAGAGAAAATAATAGAGATCTAAGCGTAGAAAGATTAGCTAACGAATGCTCCTATCCTAAGGGAATGAGTGCTTTTAGAAAAAGTGCTTTTAGAAATTGGCCGCTCTGAACTCTTGGTTTCAGCTCTTAACAAGAATTGCCATAGTTGAATGTGAACAACTCGATTGGTTAAGTCATTTACCCGGTTTATAAGGAAGACTAGCTAGAAATCCTTCTCACTTCATTTCTCGATATGAAGAATAGCCGCTTAGTTTCGGTTTCGTAGTCAAGGGATGAGACTTGACTTCTTCCCCCGCTTAGGCACCTTAAGCGCTAGTTCTGCTTTTAAGATAATATCGCTTTGTCATTCAATTCTTCCTATTCTCCTGCTACAAATGCCAAAACAAACACTAATTCAGTCTAATGCGCCTACCCACCCACCTTAGATGCTTTGGCACAAGGTTACCAATTAGAAAACATTCAACCTTCCCCAGCTAGCCCGTAAACGCCTTTCTTACCTCTATTAGCAGTACGTGAGCGCTTACCTAGCTTGCACCAATTTACTTAAATCCTTATAAGAAGAGATTGTCTTATACCATAAGAAGCAGGACTTGTGTGCTTGGTTAGGCAGAAAAAAAAGGAATTTTCAAGCCTACCCTATTACCCCTTTACTTGGGACGGCTTAACCCGTATTGCAAGTTCTTGGCAGGGTCTTAGGCTTGTCCTCCCCTTGCCTTAGCTCTGAAAAGAATTTCAAATCCTTTATTGGAAATGAAAGTAAGCACTTGAAGCACACAGTTAAGAAAGAATGGACTTGCATTTTCCTTATCCGGTTAACATAGCTTACCGCTGTATTGCCTGCCTTTATTGACACAGGAGACTAAATATACTTTAGTGCTCGGGGCTGAACAACAAGCAGCGGAGATGATCTGGGCATCTCAGAAAGTCCCATCACAGCCAATCCTTGTGGAGAAGACAGCTTTTAGCAAAAGTTACACGGCACGGTACGACCTCTCTTACTTTTTTTGGATTGGTTGCGAAAAGGCATCCTTTTCTGGTCAAGGTATCCACGGGCCCTGTTCCGCTTCATCTAAGCTAATTTGAATCAGAAGCTGTGTGGGAGAGAGGACGCCGTAGCCTTTTTTTTTTGTGGAACAGAAGTTCAATTTTGTGATTACTGTATATGAAACTCCCACTTAAGTCAAGACACAAAACAAATCATGAGGTTTTAGTACTGAAATAGTTCAAGCTCCACTCAGTAGAACAGACAAGCCAATGACAGCAACTAAAGAGAGAAAACCAAGGAAAGTACATATCAGCAGCTAGCACCATTAAGAAACATCAGACAATAAGAGATAATAGACTGAAGGTGGAATTTTCTAATCAATACTCATCTCCCTCATCGCCCTCTTCACCTTCAGCAGCTTCTGCACCGACCTCCTCATAATCCTTCTCCAGGGCAGCAAGGTCTTCACGAGCCTCAGAGAACTCACCTTCTTCCATCCCCTCGCCAACATACCAGTGTACAAATGCCCTCTTGGCATACATGAGATCAAATTTGTTGTCAATGCGAGAGAAAACCTCAGCAACACTAGTGGAGTTTGAGATCATGCACACAGCTCTCTGAACCTTGGCAAGATCACCCCCGGGGACAACAGTTGGAGGCTGGTAATTGATACCGCACTTAAATCCAGTAGGGCACCAGTCAACAAATTGGATGGTGCGCTTGGTCTTGATAGTTGTGACAGCTGCATTCACATCTTTAGGGACCACATCCCCTCTGTACATCAGACAGCAAGCCATGTATTTGCCATGGCGTGGATCACACTTGGCCATCATAGATGATGGCTCAAATGCGCTATTTGTGATTTCTGCAACTGACAACTGTTCATGGTATGCCTTCTCTGCTGAAATTACAGGAGCATATGATGAAAGCATGAAGTGAATCCTGGGATAAGGTACCAGATTAGTCTGAAATTCTGTGACATCAACATTCAAGGCACCGTCAAACCTCAGGGATGCCGTCAGTGATGATATGACCTGAGAAACCAAGCGGTTGAGGTTGGTGTAGGTTGGTCGCTCAATGTCAAGTGAACGCCTGCAAATATCATATATGGCTTCATTGTCAAGTAGCACAGCAACATCAGTGTGCTCCAAAAGGGAATGAGTGGAAAGAACACTGTTGTAGGGCTCAACAACAGAGGTTGAAACTTGTGGAGAAGGATAGACTGTGAAACCGAGCTTGGACTTCTTGCCATAGTCCACCGAGAGACGCTCCAGCAGAAGGGAACCAAGACCAGAACCTGTGCCCCCACCCACAGCGTTGAAAACCAGGAAACCTTGGAGACCTGTGCAGTTGTCTGCAAGCTTTCTGATGCGATCTAAGCAAAGATCAACTATCTCTTTCCCAATGGTATAGTGGCCACGGGCAAAGTTGTTAGCTGCATCCTCCTTGCCACTAATCAGCTGCTCAGGGTGGAATAGTTGGCGATATGTCCCAGTCCTAACTTCATCAATGACAGTTGGCTCAAGATCTACAAAAACTGCACGAGGTACATGCTTTCCAGCTCCAGTTTCACTGAAGAAGGTGTTGAATGCGTCATCGCCTCCACCAATGGTCTTATCACTTGGCATCTGGCCATCAGCCTGAATGCCATGCTCGAGGCAATAAAGCTCCCAGCAAGCGTTTCCGACCTGAATGCCGGCTTGGCCGATGTGAATGGAAATGCACTCTCTCATCTTAGGCAAAGGTTATCGAAGAAGAAGAAAAAGAGAACGGAAATTAGAAGAAGAAGAAGAGCAAAGAGAGAGATTCAGAGAAGGACGTTTATTAAGACGCCTCTCCGGTGGAGATACGCCGTAGCCTTTAACTATAATTAAGGTCTGGTGTGGGGATAACAGGCGACAGAAGGATGACGGCTTTATATTATATTGGGAACGTAGCGTAGAAAGGGTTCTCCGCAGTGAACCAAATGATCTAGCCAATCATTCTCCTAACAGTCTACCGATTATCCAAGTTAGGTATTCTGTAAGTTCCTAGGTCATCTCGCAATTACTCCATTGAGACTAAGATCTGTTCGAGATGTAAGTGGTCTAGTCACTACCTGTAAGGCAAGCCCCACAGACACCTTACTACTTTCTTCTAAGCTTTCTCTCTTGTCTCGCCAATCTAGTATTGCCGTATAAGAGAACTGTATTGCAAAATTCTGTTATTCAGATCCGTTGAGCGGAGGTGGAAGATGCCCTTTTCGGACAGTGGCATCGCGCGATACTCAAGAAAGGAAAGCGCGGTCGATAGTGCCCTTCATAGAATGGTGCCTATGGGAAAGGCGAGAGGGGTACTGATCACTATCCGAATCTGCTACTGAAGAAGAAAAACCTCTTCACGATTGATCCTGGGTTAGAGTTAGCTAGACTCTTGGAAAAATAGACTTTCCTTCTCTATCCGTACACGGGGTCTGGTTAGGAACCTTATTTTTATTTATATAAGAACCCGTTTCGGGCTAAATAGAAAGATTAAAGTTTGCCCAAGCCCAGAGGCAATCAAGCCTTGGAAACTAGTTCAAATAGAACTCAAAACTAGGCAATCCAACTTCTATTGACTTCCCTGGAACTAGCTGCCATTTCATCGGTTGTCGGAAGAGCAGTAGGTCTTGGTGCTTGAGTCAGTCCGTGGGAAGAAGAAAGATTATTGAAGACGTCGATTGGAAGAGTTTGAGTAGGATCGTCTTCCCAGACCTGGAAGAGGAACCGTTGGTGGAATCACCTCCCACTTCACTTCTCTTAATTTGCTTTCTATTTCTAACAGCTAAAGCTAAATGCGAAACCAATTCTATATAGTAATTACGCCCATCGGGTTCTTGAAGAAGGCCAATCAACAAGTAGGTGGCATTAAAGGAGGTATTCTTTGCCGCCAGTCCAGTCACGGCTAAAAGTCTGTCTCTCCGCTTCCGGTGCGAAAAGTGCTCTACTTATGAATAAATAGTCCGGCGAGAGATAAAGCTCCCTCCATTGTCATTGGGGACTGAACCAAGCCTATTGGCCCCCCATCAGGCAAAGGTAGAAAGGCTTCGGGAGAGCTTTTTCAATCCTAAAGCAAAGCTCGAGCCTACATTCGTACCGTTGCTTCTTCAAACCTTAGCCTTCTGATAACAAATAGTGACCTGCCTTCGTGAGCCTTTACTACAGACCGGGTTAACCCTACGGGGGTCTTCTTTCTTTTCCCTCTCTTCAAGAGATGTGATGTGACTTCCGGTTCGAAAGAGAAAACGGATGCACGTCCTAAGGTTCGGAGATCTCGAGCAAAGCGAGTACAATATCGACCGTTAGGGAGAGGTTACGCAGTAGCTCCCCCGAAAGGGGGAGGGGCTTTAAGAAGCTCTCGACTGAAAGGAACAAGCAACGAGCAAGAAAACTACTGCGCTAACGCTAGCCGAAAGGCTTGAGCGAAGCGGGCAAGAAAACGGATGTGCGTCCGTTAGCGCAACGGCTTTCGCGCCAGTGCGCTCGGGCCCTTGCTTGTTGGGCTGAGACGCTAGTGCGCTCGGGCCCTTGCTTGTTCGGTACAGTGGCTTTCTTAGCTTCTCTCCTTTCAGTCGAGCGTCTCCTAACGTGCCTCTTTAAAGCAATCAAGTAAACTTCATGCCTCTTCGAGTAAGCAATTTCATACAAGACTCTGTCTCGGGGACTAGATCCGTAGGGTTGAATTAAGAATATATATTCCTTTTTTTCCCTTCACTCACTGCTATTCCTTCGCTTACGCTTGCTTTCTTCCTCTCCCTATCAGCTACTACGTAACCTATCCTTGTCTTTCTCACTCCTACGTTCCTTAGCACTAGGCTAATTCAATCCTCAAGCTATGAGATTTCACTTACTCGACCAATAGAATAGGGAGTTCAGACTTTCTCATAATGTGCTTTAGAAGTTGAATTGCTTCTTTCTTTCCCATTGGTCTGTGATCCGATCCATACCTCATAAGGTGCCAAGCTTTTGCTCCCTGGTATTTTAGTCATCCACTCAGCCTTGCATAGAGCCCAGTCCAGCCTAAAAGCACTAAGATCTTCATCTTCAATCCTTTGCCTTTCACACTAAGCGTAATTACATAGAATCAGTTCATTTCGTTCTATTTAGCGCTATCTTTCCAACTAAGCCTCAGGTCAGAATTTCTATGATTGCAAGGTAGCTGTCCCTGTCCCTTTACTCGCTCTGCAGTGTCAGTCCAGGAACTCAACTCACTCTTTTCGGCCTTAGGGGAGAGCGTCTTCTTTCCCCCGTTCCTTCGCTTATGCTTGCTAAGCCTCATCCTCTCGCCTTGCTCTCGCCCACGAGACTCGACTGCCAAGGAGAGGGTACGGTTGCTTGAACTGGTTTCAATAATCCGGATTTCCAACCTTCTGATCGTTCTACTGGCAAGATTAAGAATATTGATTGAGTCAAGTTATTTCCCATCATAAGGCTTTCTATCTATAGATTGAGCCATTACACCAAGGAGCAGATTGAATCAAGTTACACTAGTGAGATTCAAAAGCTGTAATGGGAGTCTTCCTTCTTCTTTACCGGTTGACTGTAACAGCCCCGAAGGGGAAAGCCTGACCTTAGTTTCACACTAAGACTAAGCTCTTCAAACCAAAGCGCTATTTTCAGTCCTCCCTTACTCTGTAAAGCCTGAAGGATAGGATCAATCAGACAAGGAAGAAGGAGGGAAAACGATGACTGCCAAGCCAAGCGCTCACCTACTAAGACCAAACACAGTCCTACGCGTACCGGACTACTTCGCAATCATAGACATTCTGACCGGAGAAAGGCATTAGTTGGCAATATAGGGCCGAGCGACAAGAGACTGTTTTCTTATTGTATTGAACCCCTAGCTCAAGTGAACTTCAATTGAAAATTCTATTACCGTGGAAAAAAGCTACTTTTTGCCCCTTGGCGAATGGAATTGGAAACAAAGCGTCTTCCTTCCTCCGTTCCTGATAGCAAAGATGAATAAAAAAGAAGACTTTGCTCTAGCTAGAAGGAATGCATTTGATTTTCTTGTTCTTGTATTGGATTCTATTTTCTTATTGATTTTCTTTTCCGCAACTTCAATTCGATTCCATATTACATGACTTCCTCCTTCGTTCCTATAGGTCACTAGAGGGAATAAAGTCGACTGATAAGGAGAGGGTTGAGACCGAGACCACTAAATATTAAGGCTTAAGGGAATTTGCCGTTGAATCCACTTCTATAGAGAGAGGCACGAAGGCAGGTAACTCTATCTCTTCAGCCCTTGCTTGTTCCTTACTACTAAGTCTAACTGAACTCAATCTTCCAATAAAGAAAACAGAATGTAGAAAGCTATATCCAAAAGCTAAAGCTAAAGTAATTCAGTTTGATTTATCTCCCCTGCTAAGCCTTGGGGAAGGAAGAGACCGACGAAGGGGATTTACTCATTCAATAAGAAGGAAGTAACTGAGGTACGTAGTTAACCAAACAAGCAACGGATTGAGCTAGCTCTCAAGCCCTCTCCTTACGTCGAGCAGCTCCGCACGTTGCAACAAGCAAGGGTACGAAGTAGCTCGAGCGATAGCGAGAGTCTTCAGTCCTCTCCTTTACAGTCGAGAACTACGTGCCTTAGAAGAAAGTTTTCTTTATATCTCTTACCTGTGCGTATTGTATTGATATTCACTCCTGTGACAAAGTCTCATTCGACACTAAAGAGGCTAAAGAAGAAAGCCTATAGCCAACAAGCAACCCAACGGCTGACGAGGATAGGGGCACAAAGGCTACGAGAAAACAGTCTTAATGTTGCCAGTAGGACAGTGAAGTGACTGTAGGGGGAGAACGAGAATAAGATAAATCAGAGTTCCGATTCCGATATCACAGGATGGGAAATAATTACTCGAGAGTAAGGCTACTAGTACCTCTCCCTAACGGGTCGAGTAATTCAGCTCAACTGATAATGATAAGGAGAGGATGGAGACTTGTAGCAAGCTCCAGCTTTTGACATCGAAGTCAGGTCACTATTTGTTATCAGAAGGCTAAATTGGGACTTTCCTTCTAGTTAAATCATATAGAAAGAGTGTAGTAAGCCGCATTTCTCCATTTCCAATTTGGTTTGAAGACGCTCGAGCGATAGCGAGAGGACCGGCCCTCTTATGGCCCTCTCCCTAGTGGTCGAGAATTTCATACCTGGGCGAGGGTTACGGTAGCTCGACTGACTGAATTCGATAGCTTCAGTGTTACAGCTAAAGAAGAAAACGGAAGCAATATTCTTTCTTAATATTTAGGAATCAGTCTGAAAGGAGAGGCCTTTACGCTTCTAGGTAAGTTGTTTTTTAATAGCTATAGGAATAGGATTTAGTCCTTAACCTTGGACAACTAAGCCATAGTAGACTCAGAGATTGCATTTGCTGGCCTATCCCTATCTGTCGACTCAGAAAAACTCGAAAAAGAAAGAGATTTCTTAATTAAGAAAAGAATAATCAGTTCAGTCAGAATAATCATTCCGGAAGGTAGGCTTTGGAAGTAGACTTGCCTGTTACAGTAAGGTATGAAATGGCTTCTTTGCCTACTAAAGCAGCTAATGTTGAATGAAGTTCTTATCAATCAGCTCCAGGGAGAGAATGAAAGGAAGGAAGAGCGGATAGTCGAAACGTGCAAGCGGGATTCGCTCATTGAAGACTCTAGTGAGTTCTCTCTTCGTTAATGGCAGCCCCTCCCGGCGATACTGTCGGCGAGACACTGAGAGGTACTTCAAAGGAAGAAGACGATCTCTTAGGACGGCATATCAAAAAGCTTGAGCATCAAGACATGATGGATACGGAAAGTCAACCTGATGGGTCTTCTTCAGAGAAAGCTCAGGTGAATCCGATTACCGAAGAATGCCCTAGCGTACCTGCAAAGAATACACAGATGTCTTACAAAGCTTCACTGATTGGCTGCGATTCAATGGATACAGATCTTCAACCAAATGGTTTATAGGAGTGGCTAGAGGAAGAAGAGAAGATATCGCCTTCACTTGCTGCCGAACTCGATCGGTTTAAAAACCATCTAGCCTGAGGTGGAAGTGTCTAATGAGGAATGGAAGGACTTTGTTCGTCCATGGAAGGATGCCCTCGTAATCACTCTTCTGGGTAGAAGACTGAGTTAGAGAGTGATGAAAGACAAACTTCTTCCACTATGGGGGCTAGCCGATCTCGAGTGAATCGATCTGGAGAATAACTACTAAATTATCAGGTTGAATAACAAAGCTCACTATGACTGATTTCTAAACGATGGTCCGCGGGTCATAGAGGGACACTACCTTCTTGTTCAAAGATGGAGTCCAAGCTTGAATCCCCACAGTCAGACGCTTAGCAAGCTTGCGATTTGGATTCGTATCCCTAATCTTCCGGCTTATTACTGCAATGAGACTCTTCTCTGGAGATTGGGTAATATCATCGGCAGGACTCTGAAAGTTGACCTCAACACTCTCCAACAGAAAAAGGGGGAAAGTCGAGAGGGGAAGATTATGCGAGGATCAGTGTCGAGATCGATCTCCGTCGGAAACTTGTCTCCCGCGTGATTACCAGGAAAGCCATTTTTTCGGTGGAATATGAGAATCTCAACATTATTTGTTTGAAGTGTGGCATCTATGGGCATAGAATGGAAGATTGCCCACTGAAGGCAAAACCAAAATCCTCCAACTGAGAATTCTCCGCCGCTGCCTTCACCGGAAAAAACCAGAGTCAAGGCCGAGAGGCACAAGGACGTCTCCGTCGATGAGGAGTTCGGTCCTTGGATGGTGGTCAAAGGGAGTCCGAGGTTGCGCTCCTCGAGAACCGAACCTGAGGCAAAAGCAGGTGAAAAGGTTAATAACCAGGCACAGCAGGTCCAGAAAAATGCAAGTCCTCCTCAGTTCAGTCCTCACGATTTGAAGCTCTTGCTAATCTCGCAGAAGGGGATACCAGTCCTGTCATGGAGGCAGGTTTGCATTGACAAAGAAAGTTTCCGGTTTCGGCTAGTTAGAGTCATTAAGTAAGGTAGGGGAAAACTACTTCATACGATAACGATACCATTCACAGCGGAACAAGAAGAATCACAGTCGACTCAACTTGCGCTCATTCCGAATTTCTTTGTACTGCCCAAAATAGCTTGATCTGACCGAAGTGAATCTAATAAGAGGATTGCCCCGGGTATTCTTATTCTCGGAGAATTCGGTATTAAGGAGATGCACCTCTCACCAGGTGAGCAAAAAGCATTTACTCGCCTGGTCCTATCGAACCAGCATCTTCAAACGATTCAAGATAGCACAGTGAAAATAGAATCCCTTGAAGCCTTTCGCTAAACATTCAAGATTCAAGATGAGCTGCTAAAAGAAGGAAGAATATGAATATAGGTAATCCCACATTTTGGACAATCAAACTCATTCTAAGGCTCGTGTAGAGCAGACGAAATGATCTCGTCATGTGCCGGATCCATGGTCAAACCAGGATAAACGAGAGCCTGGAAAGCTCGATCGATAAAGGTACATACTCAGACTCAGTCGAGCGAAGCGAAAGGAAAAGCACTTGAAGCGATTAAAGCCTTGCTTGCAATAGGAGAGACTTCTTTCATAAAAGAATCGTACGCACGAACCAAGCTATGGCCTTGATTGCCCGCGAAAGCCGTAGCCCTTTAATTTAATTGCTTAGGAGAACCGGCCTTATTTAGTTTAGTTTTAGTAAAAGCCTTTTCTTGCTTGATGCTTTCCTATCTCTAGTAATCCACCTATGAGATCGCTTGCACCAGCTTTGGATTAACTGCCATAGAATCGAAGAAAGGAATGGTGACATAGAGAGAGACTCTCGATTCGCTGCTCTATATTTTGAGAAAGTGGAATAATAAAGGCCGTAATACCGTACGCCCGCAACAACAACAAAGAAAAGGCCGATTTGAGAACGTTTGGAGAGGCTCACGGGGCTAGACCCATCGCAGACCACAAACAAAAAAAAGCCTTTCTTTACTAAACTAAGGCATCATAAAAGCTTTTCAAAAGACTTTAGCCCGAAGAGCCAAGCAAGGGCTGTTGGTCGGTCAAGACCAGTTGGGGACTTTCCCAAATCGACCTCCGCTACGCAACAAAGAAGGGGAGGAGGAATAAAGTAAAGGGATTCATTCACAGATGAGCCCTTGCCTATACCAGAGAGATTTGTGAGATCGATAGAGACAACGAGGCCAAGGGGAAGAGAGCCATTCTTTCTAAGAGAACGGGAATACGGAATGGACCGACAGATAGAGACAAAAGAGCAACTACAGTAGCGACAGATTCCTCCTCTACCCTCTTCTGCTCCTTCGATGAACTCGGCTATTGCTGAAAGTTCACTTCAATAAATAAGACTGTGAAAGACTTCTCGATTCACTAGCACAGCGCTTCTTCCGCCTTACAAAGTAAGGCCTTGAGGAGACTGGCTAGGAAAAAAGAAAGACTCTCATTAGATTATAGGAGGGGCAGATGTTTGCCACGGATGATACAAACGGGTTCCGCTCTTCACCTTAGCTATGTTAGTGCGCGGTACAAAGGCCTACATTTGAGAGGCATTGCCTATAACACCCTGACTTGATAGCGCAGGCACAAGACCTTTTGAATGCACACTTTGAATATCACCATTAAAATGAGACTTTGGAAACTGACTCGTAAACGTAGATAGAGAGCGAGGTAAAAGAACTCCGATAGATAGAAGAGCGTGTAAGAGTGTGACAGCTTTCTTTTCTTTCCTTACAGAGAGTGAAGAATATACTAATAAGGCGAGATAAGAGAGACGAAGGAAGAGAATCCCAGATTCGGACGCCTTTTGTGTGATCAGTCTGCTAGTTTCTTTGATCCCACTCGGAACAAGAGTTCCCTGCCAATGTATAGCCCCGGTTAGGGGGCGCTTACTATATATATCTTTGTCCATTCACACAATAAAGAAATAGAACTCCAAGAACACACTTCGGATGTCCAGTCACCAACCAAGGGTCAAAGAGACCTGAAAAAAGCGGAGGTGAGGTCCGGTTAGTCCTTATCCAATTAGCATCTCGCCTGATCTCTGCTGAGTGAATAGCAGCAAGTGCTAGTTCAAGTAAGTAATCATTTGATGCGCGGGATCTGTACTGTGACGAGTAAGAAAAGATGAAGTACTACGGTCAATGAACTATTGATTTGAAAGCGTAATCCGGGGCTAATATGTCAAAGCTCCGCGACAAAGGCTTCTGTAACTGTGGAAAAGGCTGTGCCTAAATTCATTTTTGTAATTGTAAATAGAGCTACTTTCCCTCTTCTGCCTTCCGCCGCCTTAAGACAAGACTCAAAGCAGGGAACTCAAAACGTGGTTACCGGGAGCGGTTCTAAGAGTTTTTAAGCAACCTGCCTTTGCGTCCTATCGTCTTCTCCTTAATCCCACTAGCATCTTTCTTTCGTCTAGCAGGCTCCTCTTAATAAGCCTCTTCTTCGTAATCAAGCCGAAGCAAGGGGATGATGCTAGAGAAGGGGCTTAAAACTCGTTCAAAATGCCGCTCTTGGTCTTACCGGTGTGGGAGTATGAGTGATCCTATCCGCTGCTTGGATCTTTCCTGTGTTTGCACAAATCCCCTGTTCCCTTTGCGGGTGGATGCATCGAATGCAAGGCAAGCAGCTCCTATCGAAAAGGCTTTGAGGTTTAGAATCCTTTGTTTGGTGGTATCGTATGCCGCTATTCCTTACCTTTAGTCTAGTCAGGGAATAGAGTACGGCCTTGACCTTAACGGCTCATATGCGCTGTTAGGTTAGATAAGTTTGGCATTGAGTAAGCGCTTGAAGGCAAGTAAGGAAAATCCCACAATGTCAAACCTGCAAAGAACTCGATTCTATCAAATCCGAAAGTGACACAGCTGCTTCAAGGGAACCGGATTGGGATTCATTTTCATTCTCCCAAAAGGCCTGCCTATTCGTAGGAGCATTAGTCAACTTCTCTAGCTGCCTAAGAGGGCATTCTTCCAAAGAGCGGTAAGACCCCCTCTCTCGAGATAAAAGTCCCCACATCTGATTCACGTGCACAAGACCCTCTTTCCCCCCTCAAAGAGCACGAGTTGCCTTTCTTCGGCCGTATTCTGGGCTCCCTAAGAGCCTATTCTATTCCGAGTTGGCCTGCAGCAAAAAATTCCCCTTTCGATGCCATCTTCGTCTACTATTGGATTCACTGTAAGACTTCTAGTGGATAAGGAAAAGACTAGCAGCGCTTATTCCAAGAATAGCGCTTACTGTAAGAGCTGATACGTTAACGCCTCATCAGCGACATCAATAAGGAAAGGGGATCTTTACTATTAATTTCATAAGAGAAGACATGAAGTAGCCTAGTTCGGATTCAAGGTAGTTGATTG